>CM056601.1:4079042-4350846 GCA_029721355.1 Tegillarca granosa
ATTATTATTTTTATTATTATTACTATAATTGTTGCTGTTATTATCATTATTATTTTCTAGTAATTTAATAATCTTATACCTTACCTGAAACTCCCATTTGATAAATTTTCAAATCAGAATATATTTGTTCACAAGGATAACTCTCTCTCGGTTAAAATATTTAGTTATTAATGATAGTAAACACTCCACAGGCTTAATGATAGTTTAAACAATGTCAGAAAAAAAAAGTTCTATCCATGATTTCATTGAGAGTGATTCAATGATTCCAAGTGAAATTTTAAAAAACCCCGTAAACTCTTCTTGTCTCAGGTATATGTGTTTACGTATCTCTTATCGTGTGTTTTACACAAGTTGTAGTCCTTATTTAATGTTTAGTAAAAATAATCTTCACTTTCCAAGTATGTAAATTAATATCATCCTTCAGAGATATTTTCACATCATCATCATCGTTGTCATCCTCCTCATCCTCAGTCTCGGTTTTTGTTTGTGATGTGGGTTTAAATCGTAACTGCGTTAATTAACACATGGCAATTTTCCACACTTATGGATAACTATCTGATTAATGGGGCTTTTGCTTCATTTGAATATAGATCTCCACTTGATAAATATGATAATTCACTCAATGTCTGTAAACTCAGAGAAGGATGCTTCCCGGCTTCTCTAATCACAAGCATCAGTAATAAATCTCTTTTACAAGAAGAATTATGACTCTATATTTAGTGGCTAAATAAACCAAACATCAAACAAAAAACGTAAAACAGGGGATGACTGTTTTGACTGACTGACTGACTGGCTGGCTGAAATCTCTATTACGATGTGGTAAAGCTCTTTTAATAAATATGAAAATATAAATCGCTGAATGTTGTTCTTTCGTAAAGTTAAATAGACCATTAGTTTTAATTTAAAATAAAGAAAAGAAGCCTAAGTCAGCACGATCCCGTTATTGAAGGATGAATACATAATATAATTGGTTTTGAAATCAATCAATAAATTAAGTTCCTATTTGCTAGATGGAGAAAAATGTTAAAATACATTATTACGAGAATGTGCAAATTAATCAAGGAGATTGACAAAAATTGAAATAACCTTCCCGAGCAATTATCTGATGATAAGACAAAGTGTAAGCTCTGATTAGTAGTGCTTTAGAATATACGGACAGGAAATTGCTTCTTCTCTTGTGAAACCAATTTTCTTATTGGAATTCAAGCCAAACTTATCAAAATAATTCAGCAAGTAAAAGAATCAATTTTCTTTGAATGGTTTCCACGTATTACAAGAGGCACGAACAATGGTCCCAGTGAATTCTCAATGGTATCGTTAAATCATATAGATCAATTGGTCCATGAAATGTTGTGTCATGTGAGAGTAGCGCAGCAATTTACTGCGTGATTACCTCTCAATTGTCTTTGTAATTTGGTGTAATTGCATTATGGGTAACAGTGACATCATCCATCTCTCGCTACGGAAAAACAAGATGTTTTTTATCATCTCTTGTGTTTAATTTAAAAATATAAAATCTTCCATTTTATTGATTTAGCAATAATTATTGAAAGTGACAAATGTATTGGGAATGAGAAAAAATAACGCCTCATCATAACCACACTGCATGGGCATGCAGGGAGAATTTTATTATTCATTACACACTCCAAACAAAATAGGATTACAGCTGAAATACAAGAGGAATCCTGGTGTTAGAATTAATATGAATTAGCCCAAAATTCAATTTATTTTGTTACACATTTATCTACAATCCATTCAGATAATAATATATATAACCAATTACCAAATAAAGAAATTAGGTTGAACATTTACAATCATCAGACTACTTTCCGTTAAAATTAGATAATCTTTTGTTAGATTGAAAGGAAGTGGAATTTACATCTCTCAGTAACAACAATTTCACTTTCATCGAGACATCACCAGATATACAGATATCACTGCAAAAAATGTTATCCTGAGATTTTTTTCAGATAATTTCTAGACAGGCAGATCCAATGCATTCGAAACCCAAAAAAAAATAAAAATAATTAAATAAATTATGTGTGTGTGTGTGTGTGTGTGTGTGTGTGTGTGTGTGTGTGTGTTAATAATGCTCATAGCTCCAGTAAACTGACACCTATTTATTCAAAATACTTACAGAACAGCTAATTTTTTTTTACTGTGTATAAGAGAATAAATCTCTATAAAGTCTTGATTGAAGGACCTTTTAATGCCAAGTGGTCAGAGCAACAACAATCATGACACGTTTCAAGCCTCTTGTCTGACATAACCTGGGAAGAAGCTCAAAACTCCCGCTTAGTGACAGAGACCTCTAAAACACAAATCACAGTGCCTAAGAATACTTCAGATTTGAAACCCACTCAAGGATTATCCTTTGAGTCTAAGTTTTCTGACATGCCTGGGAACATTGGAAACACTCAACTCCTGCCTACAGAAAACATCATAGTGAACAAGTCCTCTAAAACACAAATCATAGTGCCTAACACTACTTAAAATTTGAAACCCACACAAGGATTATTCTGTTGAAGGAAATTTGTTTTTCCAGGAACTCTGGTTTTCTCACCTATCACACACTGACCATCTAGATATAAGAGTAAGAATCTTGACACAGGCTAAAAACACATTACTTTACTCTACTCCTGCTTAAAGACTGACAGTCAATTAAAACCACACAGCATAATAAACCTGTTAAAAAAATTATACTGTTTTGCATGAAGCCAATTAAGCCAAGCTGCAATGAAGTAAAAATTTAAGTTTTGAAGCATATTATAAAGGAAATGAAATTCTGTGGTTATCATGCTGAGCTAGAGCTTAAAATAAATAAAATTATAAAAAGAAAATTAACAAGACAAGCAGTTTTACAGCACAAAGCCAATCTAAGCAGCTTTTAGAATCTCTTACCTAAGTGATTTAAGGAAATTTTGTGCTTTCCTGTTTAATTCTAATCATGTTCAAATGGCAGAAGCTAATATCCATGTGTAATAACATTCATTTTCTTTCTTTCCAAAAGGCATATTAAATATATGACTATACTTTTATTGTCATCTTCAATTTCAAATATAATTTGACATGAAACTATACCCCTTCTGATCCTGACTCAGTGTTAATAACTTATGTTATTGTAGATGAATTGCAGCAGACATCACTAGACAAGTGACAGAAGGCAGCAACATGTTTTATAAAAATGCCTGACAAACACTGTGAACCCATTTAGGAACTATTGGCGGTAAATTCCGAGAAACAGCAAGAACTCTCAAAAAAAAAAAAAACAACAAATTAACAACAATACTGAATTCTTGAATGCACGAATACTTTCAAATTTGTGCACTTTTTTCAACCAAATTTGAGAGACTTTTAATTTGTTTAAGTCGGTCTATTTTTTTTTTATTAGATAATGTAAATTGCTATTTTTCTCATGTATCCATTAGTAGAAAAAAACCTAAAAAAATGCTGAAACAAATTATCATGCTAGGGTATAAATGAATTTTAATATAAGATACCCCTATTGTATCATGAGGCGTGTCACGATACACAAACAATACAGTCAAAAACGTACATATCATACACTTATACAGACTAAAAGCATATTTCATATCCATTGGAAATAACAGGTGTAGTACGAACCCAATTCTTTAAGATGCAAATCAGCACCATTTTGAATTCATTTAAAAATCACCTGTATAAAAATAGCATGCTAATTAAGCAATTATGATAACAAAAACATAGTAAAAAGCTAAAGAAAACAAAAAACCATGCTGAAAGAATCCCACATTTCTGTGAGAAAAAAATCTTAAAAAGAGATGATTACCGTTAAAAAGATGTGTTCTATATACAACCAGCCTATCTGATTGATAGAAGTGTTACAGACGCAGCCAGCCTCGATATTAATGAGGTCTGTTTTGTTAACTTTGACTAATTGGGCAAGATGATATTCATCCAATTACTTTACTACAACTCAATAACATTAATATATGGTAGTTTCATTGCCTGAGTAATAATTGACTTTATCATTTACACACAATAAAACCCAATTACTGAAATAAACTTGTCTCATTTCAGGAGATATACACCGTACTCTCTCTCTCTCTCTCCCCATATGTGGGAGGTTGGGGGTTCGAATCAACCACTGCACAGTCTGTCAAAGTAAAACCCAATTACTGAAACAAACTTGTCTCATTTCAGGAGATATACACCATACTCTCTCTCTCTCTCTCTCTCTCTCTCTCTCTCTCTCTCTCTCTCTGTGTCTCTCTCTCCCCATATGTGGGAGGTTTGGGGTTTGAACACCTGCACAGTCGGACAAAGACTTGAAAATAGGAAGTGAGTGTTCTTTCACCAAGTACTCAACATTTAGAATTGAAAGTTACGGGGTCTTTCAGATGAGACCTTAAAAACTGATACCCGATGTCATGGCAGGCATGGCACATTAAAGAACCCTACCTGCATATTGCCAACTGTGCACTGCAAAGGTTAAAATTTCTGCCACTTCACCTATAGCTGGTGAGATACCAATATAAGTGTAATATTCTTGACTGGGGCATAAAACCCCATTAAATCAATCAATCTGTCTTTCTTATAATTTAGTTTATATGTTATACCATTCTGTAAATAGAATCAATTATCAAACTATCTTGTTACCTATACTTTCTAATCTTTAATTCTAGGGAAAAAATTGTGTCAATGCCTTTTAAAACAAGTTATATGTTAAATTGGAGGTTCTTCTAAAGGGACCTTAAAAACCCGTCTCCTGTGCTCCAGGAGATTTCTGTTTAAATGCCACCATGGCAGAGTGAGAAAAGCATTAGTTGTCAGATTGCTAGCATAAGTTGGTTTTCTCCAGGTATTCCAGATTTCTCCACCATCCCAGAAATGACCACCTCAATGCAAGTGAAAGAAAGTTGACTGGGGCATAAAACAACACTAGAGCACTTCACTCCACTCTTCTCTCATCACCAGGTAATTCTCCAGGTATTCTGGTTTTCTCCACCATCCCAGAAATGACCACCTCAATACAAGTGAAAGAAAGTTGACTGGGGCATAAAACAACACTAGAGCACTTTACTGCACTCTTCTCTCATCACCAGGTAATTCTCCAGGTATTCTGGTTTTCTCCTTCATCCAAAAACTAAAAACCTCAATATAAGTGAAATAATGTTGACTGGAACGTAAAACACCATTACCGCACTTCAATCCACTTTTCTCTACTTTTTCAGTATATTTAAATAACCATATGGTGATCATTAGTGACAAAATCTTCTGATGAATTCTGACAGATTGAGAAATGAAAATCTTTAGTAATTTTTAAATATACTAAACATACAGTATTTTATTTTACAGACTAGTTACTTTTGCCAAAATTCTCAGAAATCAAAATCATGTTCTTCATATTTTCGTAATTTGTCCTTAATCACTACGGTTATCTGTTGAAAGACAAATAAAATGTAACCACCCCACCTCACCATCTTTCCGACAATGCCACAGGGACTAAATTTAAGATATGAGCTTGTGACCTTGACCTTTGTCCAACACATCATCTCACACCGATATACATTTTTTCCAAGTTTGATTAAATTCTAATCAATCAATAGATGAAGAATTAATGGGGCTATCACAATATTTGGACAGAAACTGACAGTGGGACAGGTTATTCCTTTACAACCCCCTAAACTTTGTTTGGGGGAAGGCATAATTACTTGTACATGTATTTTGCAAGCATTTTAGGTTTTAAACTATCATGCTATCTTAGATAAGAGCACCTTAATTAATCATAAGCTATTTAGTCTTTTTTTTTTTTTGGAGATCAAAGAATCCTTATCTGAAGCTCATAGTCACTAAAACATCTGACATATTTCCTTAAGAAATGATATTATGATATATTCTTCTATTTTAAGGCTTCAGGGTTTGTTAATTTGTCATCTTCATGTTAAAAACAAATTTTTACTTTTATATTTTTTTTTTTATTAATAAAATCATTTCAATCTCTTAATTAATCAGAAACTTAATTAAACACATTTAAATGACTTAAGTGTTACTTATCAATTTAAAGTAAAATCTTTCTAAACCAAAAGAGGCCAGCCACGCTAATCTCTCTAAACCAAAAGAGGCCACGATAATCTCTCTAAACCAAAAGAAGCCAGCCACACTAATCTCTCTAAACCAAAAGGGGCCATGCTAATCTCTCTAAACCAAAAGAGGCCAGCCACACTAATCTCTCTAAACCAAAAGAGGCCACGATAATCTCTCTAAACAAAAGGGGCCACACTAATCTCTCTAAAACCGAAAGGGGCCACACTAATCTCTCTAAACCAAAAGAGGCCACGATAATCTCTCTAAACAAAAGGGGCCACACTAATCTCTCTAAACCGAAAGGGGCCACACTAATCTCTCTAAACCAAAAGGGGCCAAGCTAATCTCTCGAAACCAAAAGGGGCCAAGCTAATCTCTCGAAACCAAAACAGGCCAGCCACACTAATCTCTCTAAACCAAAAGGGGCCATGCTGATCTCTCTTAACCAAAAAAGCCCAGTCACGCTAATCTCTCTAAACCAAAAGGCACCTCAGTGTCTGAATGGTCTTAAGTGGATACTTACAGATCACAGCATCTATCATTGTCTGCCCCACTCAGACAGATCCTAGTGTGAGAAAGTTTCCTCAGTTTGCTTGTAGAAGGTTAATAGTTTTCTCTGGGTACTCTGGTTTTCTCCACCTTCCCTGAGCTGACTGCCTTGATATAAGTAAAAGATTCTTAGCAGGGATGTGAAACACCATTAATTCAACAAATCTAAATTAAACATCGATCAAACTGAAAATTATTTTTGGTTGTTCAAAATTTTCAGTTAACATAAGTATGGGTTTTCATACGTTCAACTGTACATTGAAACTTCAATAACTGAAGGGCATAAAACTTCATGAAGTCTCAATGATTAATACAAAACACCATATACAGTGCTGACCTTTGACATTTATAATGCTGACCTTTGACATATATAGTGCTATCTTTTGACATATATACTGCTGACCTTTGACATATACAGTGCTGACCTTTGACATATATAGTGCTCACCTTTGATCTATAAAGTTCTGACCTTTGACTTATAGATCATATTTTCAAAAACTGTATCTTCAATGCAGAAAAAGATACTGAGAGTATCAGTAACAAGATGCAGATTTAAAGCATGTTGAAAGGACAAGTAACAAAATGTGGATTCAAAGCACTGTGGGAGTACTAGTGACAAGATGTGGATTTATAGCATGGTGAGAGTACAAGTAACAAGATGTGAATTCAAATCATGGTGAAAGTACCAGAAACAAGATGTGGATTCAAAGCATGGTGAGAGTTCCAGTAACAGGATGTGGATTCAAAGCATGGTGAGAGTACCAGTAACAAGATGTGGATTCATAGCATGGTGAGAGTACCAGTTACAGGATATGGATTTATAGCATGGTCAGAGTACCAGTAACAGAATGTGGATTCATAGCACTGTGGGAGTACTAGTGACAAGATGTGGATTTAAAACATGGTGAGAGTACCAGTAACAAGATGTGAATTCAAAGCATGGTGAGAGTACCAGTAACAAGATGTGGATTCATAGCATGGCGAGAGTTCCAGTAACAGGATGTGGATTCATAGCATGGTGAGAGTACCAGTAACAAGATGTGGATTCATAGCATGGTGAGAGTTCCAGTAACAAGATGTGGATTCATAGCATGGTGAGAGTACCAGTTACAGGATATGGATTTATAGCATGGTCAGAGTACCAGTAACAGGATGTGGATTTATAGCACGGTGAGAGTACCAGTAACAGGATGTGGATTCATAGCATGGTGAGAGTACCAGTAACAGGATGTGGATTCATAGCATGGTGAGAGTACCAGTAACAAGATGTGGATTTATAGCATGGTCAGAGTACCAGTAACAGGATGTGGATTTATAGCACGGTGAGAGTACCAGTAACAGGATGTGGATTCATAGCATGGTGAGAGTACCAGTAACAGGATGTGGATTTATAGCATGGTGAGAGTACCAGTAACAAGATGTGGATTTATAGCATGGTCAGAGTACCAGTAACAGGATGTGGATTCATAGCATGGTGAGAGTACCAGTAACAGGATGTGGATTCATAGCATGGTGAGAGTACCAGTAACAGAATGTGGATTTATAGCATGGTGAGAGTACCAGTAACAGGATGTGGATTCAAAGCATGGTGAGAGTACCAGTAACAGGATGTGGATTCAAAGCATGGTGAGAGTACCAGTAACAAGATGTGGATTCATAGCATGGTGAGAGTACCAGTAACAAGATGTGGATTTATAGCATGGTGAGAGTACCAGTAACAGGATGTGGATTCAAAGCATGGTGAGAGTACCAGTAACAGGATGTGGATTTAAAGCATGGTGAGAGTACCAGTAACAAGATGTGGATTCATAGCATGGTGAGAGTACCAGTAACAAGATGTGGATTCAAAGCTTGGTGAGAAATATAAGTCATTAAAATCTTAAATTTTACTAGCAGTAAACTGAAATTGTGTTAAGATAAAAATATTTGAATAAAATGAAACTTTTTTAAAGCAAATTAACTTTATCTAAGCTTCCCAGATTAGAGTATGGGCAAGTTAGGCCAATATTTTCTTCATTTTGTTGTTTCTCATAAATCCTTTATTCTGGTGCTAGTTCATGTATATTACTTATGTAAGTATCATGGTATTTTTTAAAAAAAAATGCAACGATGTTAATGTTGCATGTATAATTTGAAATTTTGTAATTTATGAAATGGTACAAAAAATCTGAAATGGTTCATAAAAGTAGATTTGTATTATTTTTTTTATTTTTATGACTTTTCGAGTCGGATGTCGGTGTTGTATTTAGTTAAGATGACTGAGACATTGTTTTATACATTTAATATACTCTCTGTAACATGATTTCTTTTGGTAATAAAAAACTCATTTCAAACAAATTAAATTCCAAGTTAGAATTATTAATTTTTTTTAACTCTATATACATTTTATATATTTAATTTAATGAATTCTTATCATATTATATATGTACCTATTTATATAATTTTTTTTCAGAATTATCTCCCCTTACATGACATGCATAACATAAAAAGGCAATTCATTTTGATTTAATCTATTTTACCTATAATGAAATGATCTGGTTTCTAAAAAAATTACATTTTTCTTACAAAATTCTGTAATAATTATCTCCCCTTACAAAACATGCCTAATAGAAAAAGCCAATTAATTTCAAATTAATTTATTTTACATAATCTAAAATGATATTGTTTCTTTACAAAAGTTTTGTAATAATTAGTACAGATACTATATGTCAAAGCATATAAATTAATATTGACTATGCAACTATTTCATATATTTCCAGTTTATTAATGCAACTAGAATGTCACTTTATTAAATATTGTGGATACAGGTAACTAACAAGTATTATTTGATTTCTATCGCTAACCAAAAGTTCTAGTTTTGATGCTGATTAAAATAACTAGCTAATTGCCTTCTAAATGAATAGACTAAATTTGAAACTGGCCATTATACCTCACATATGTCACCCACATCACCCACACAGTGAAGTTAAAGGTATAATTTTAATACTGACTATAATACCTGACATATGTCTTCCACATATGATACTGACTATAAAAGTTCACAAGTCACCTATATTTTTGATACAGACTATAATTCCTCACATATGTCACACACTTACATAATTCTGATACAGACTATAATACTCCACAGATGTTGCTTACCAAACAGTTCTATGTGACAGTAATAATGCCAAACATTTGATTTAAACACATTTTCCTGTTTTTGTTTGCACTCACTGATACAAAACGAATGTATTTTGTATTACTTACATTTGTTTTTGTTTAATACAATCTCTGCCACTGATAATTAAATTCACTTTTTTGCCTTTTATCCAAGTTTACACTCAGTGACTTTTTAGACAAAATTCCAAAAAATTGACTGAATTGGATGAATCTTTACCATAAAACAAAAAGATATAAATTCTACAGATTCTTTTGGTTGATGTGCTTTCTTCCCCGCTGAACGGGTTGCGAGGTAGTCAACTTGCGAGGCCTCTGTCAGACAGCCCATGGCCATTCCAGCTGAATTTTTTTTTTTTTTTTTTTTTTTTTTTTTTTTTTTTTTTTTTTTTTTTTTTTTTTTTTTTTTTGGGGACAAACTTTGTTAGTAAAGAATTTTTGTTAAAGTCTGTTCTGAGCATATTGTTTTATTAGGCAGGTCCCAGTTTCACAAACATTTCTTAACTAAGATTCCCCTCAACTTAAATCTGTCATATTTGAAATCTTAATTTCTTTAATTGTTGAGATATCCAGAAATTTAATGAGTCATTTTGAAGATCACTTCAAGCTTGTAACATCTGTATTTAGTTATATCACAAATGTTTACTTGTAATTCAGAAAGTGATCATCAAAATTTGCTAAAATATGTTAAAGAAAATCTTAGATAAAGAATGATTGTGAAACTGGGGCCTATCCAGTTTTCAATGATTGAAATGGATTAATGGTGATTTATGCACCAGTCAAGATTCTTTCACTAATCTCTAGGCAGTCAGTTCAAGAAAAGTGTATGAAACTTGAGTGCCCAGTAAAAACCCAATGACGTTGGCAAGCTAACGGACAAACTTTCTAATGACAGTAACTGTCCCAGCGGGATTTGAACCTAGGTGGTGAAAGGCACAGTGTTCCGTAAGCATCCACTCTAGACCACTAAGCCCGCGACCAAGGACACACCAAGTTACAATGAAGTAATGTCACACTATTCATCTTTAGGTGTGACTACAATTCCTTGTAGGGTTAAACCTTACCAAATTTGCTGCTACCTATTCATTTGGCGGCTGAATGGACTGTAGCAATTAGATTTTAAATATTTTTGCTAAAGAGCATACTAGGCAACCAAGCTGGGACCTGAACCCACAACCCTTGAATCATGAGTCCATGAACTTAACCACTTGGCTACATGTTTCTATAAAGAAACAATGTTATTAATGTATTTTGAAATGTGAAGATTACATCTAAAAAAAAACTTAAATAATAAGTAATTAAATTGCAAATCTGGACTGAGAATTTCGTTCAGACTAAACTCAGGCATCAGTTTAAAAAGCGCAAATGACCAAGTAAGATTTTGATGGTTGCTTAATGTGTAGATTTCCATGCTACACCTTATAAATTTACCGATAATAACAGTTTGTGTAAAAATACAGAACGATGTGGATAGTTTAATTAATACAAGAGAGAGAGAGAGAGAGAGAGAGAGAGAGAGAGAGAGAGAGAGAGAGAGAGAGAGAGAGAGAGAGAATTTATGAAATACTTAATCATAAATGCTGCAAAAAGGAAATGTAAAATGTAAGAAACTAATTTCAAATAATAAAAAAACATCATAGAAAATCTCTAAGTCAAAATCATATTAAATCTTGTCCTAGTCACTGTTTTGTACAGAAAAAATAAGATTCTATTTTACACATTTTTAATGTTTTTGAGTCACCTGTTTATAAAGGACACCTGTTCAAAATAATGCACACAAAATATTATTCATTATCAGATCGAAAATAATCAGGTCTTGTAGATCCCATTTTATTCACAATAATGTAATTTTATATTCATTTGTGATTAAACTCAGATACAAATTCATATTCTACATAAAAATTAAATTAAGTACAACTTTGGAAACAATTGAATTCTAGGTTTTGTGAATAAATATGCATCAACTTATTCAGGAGCCACAAAAAAAAACTATACTTCTTAAAAGTCAATAAAAAAAAACTTGAAAGGTTTTTCTACTTACCGCGTCTAAATTATTAACTCGGACTCCATCATAACAGTAATTAAATCACATGTAGTTATACATACATCACAAAAACGTTTCAATTGTTGATTTTCTATATAGCCGATAAAGATCTCCCACAATTAACTTCCCTATATGAAGTACTTGTAGCAAAAACTTAATTACATATGAAAAATACTCAAATCAGTCCCGTTAGTCTGAGTTGCCCTTTTATCCATCTGTAGTGATACAGACCCAGTGTCCCTTTGATAAAGACCCAAATCGCCGTGGACAACAGGTTAATCAACGTCAATTTACTAATATATTCATGTAACATTAATGTTCCATCTTTAACATCAACTTGCTTTTAGTAATGCATGTATTTAATAACAATGAACAATATTACTGCCTCACCATTGTCATAGGAAATTAAAAACCTTTGAGGCTCCAGACAAGTAGTATATATAGAACAAATGTATATATATATTGTATATACTGCTCAGAAAATGTAGCATAAACGCTTGTACACACACACACACACACACACAGATCATACTCTCTCTCTCTCTCTCTCTCTCTCTCTCTCACACACACACACACACACACACACACACACACACACACAAAAATATAACATAATTGCTTGAACACTTTGTAGATTAGTATTGGTCTGAATTTTCAATTATCTTTTTTCAGCAAGTTTGATGGCCAGTGTGCCCCTGAAAAGTGGTTGACTGGCAATTTGTGGGCCATAAAAATCCATCAGAATTGGAAGGAATTTGGGTGAGATTTCCCATGGGACAAGGGAAACTCAAAGAAAATGGGAGGAATTTATCAGTCTTGGTAGGTCAGTTTGTAGAAATTTCATCTATAGTTTGGAAGTTCCTTGGTTGGATTCCTGGCCCAGTTCTGCATTTTTTCTTTCCTTTCTCCTACATACCATTTACAAGCACATGTCAAGTTAACATCTAGGACTTCACTCAAAGTTTTTATACAAGCCTATTTCAGTGATTTTTAAGCTGTGACATGGGGCATCAGTTTTTAAATTCTCATCTGACAGATCCTGTGACTTTCATTTCTAAATGCTGAATACTTGATGAAAGAACAGTCACTACCTATTTTCAAGTCTTTGGTCATGTCCTAACCTCTGACCTCCCACATACAAAACCAACACTTTACCAACTGAGCTACCATTGTTGTGTCCCACCTTAAAAGATTGATTACAACAAAATAAGTGACAAAATCTTGACTTAGACTTTTAAGGCCATTTATCAGCTACACTACAAATGAGCAAAATAAGTATATAAGAATTCAATAAAGCCAGTCTTAGCTGACGTCTTAGCTGACTAATCAGAGACAGTTGTTTTGACAAACAATCCTGATTACAAAAAACGTGAAAATTGAAATGTCCTTTAAAGATAATTTTGTCAAATTATTGTTTCAAAATAAATCGCAATTAACACTAAAAACAAAATGTCATATAAAGATACTGCATCAAAATAAAACCTGTTCATTTTTTGCCACACCTGAAGCGTACCATCCTTGATGTGTTAATTACAATCTTAGCAATAGTATACCATCCTTGATTCATTAATTTATTGTCTCACCTGGAAATATCATCCTTCGTATGGCTTTTTAGTCTCACTTAAAAAGTGCTATTTCCAGTGTGGTTATTCACACTGATGCAAACTCAAGGAATTTTCAGCATATTTTTGGAAAAGACTCCTAGAAACATGCATCAGAAAATAACAAAATTTGAGAAAGAAAAATTATGTTTCAATAAACTTTTACAGCCTTATAAAACTTAAATTAAAATATTTATAACTTTTAGATCCTGAATTCATGCACCAAGTCCATAAAATATTTATTTATTTATTGGGGTGGGGGTGGGGATTTAGCCCTTGAGATGACAAACTGATGTTTTGATAAAAATTTTGTCACTGACCAAACTTCACTATTTAGAAAATGTCTTCATATAAAAAAATAATTATTTTCATGGACAAGGTGCAGTAACAGGTTTTAAAAGTTGCTACAGAATTTCTTATTTTAGGATTGGTTTGGATTAATGGTGTTTTATGCGCCAGTCTCAAGTTTTTTTTACCTCTACATGTACCAAGGCAGTCAGTTTTGGAATAGTGGAGGAAACCAAAGTCCCCAGAGAAAACCACCTACCTTCAGCAAGCAAACTGAAAAACTTTCTTACACAAAAATATCCCTGACTGGGTTACAAACCTAGGTGTTGAGAGGCACTGTGACCTGTTATCAAGAACTGAAAGACCACTCGGTCACTATGTCCTTTAGGACTTACGTAATTCACATATTTTAGCCGTTAAAATATACAGCAAAATATTTTGTAAGAATAATTTAAAATCCTATCAAAACTACAATATTCTACGTGTTCTTTGTATTCTTTTAAAGCTAACATTTGTTTGCAAATCCTTGAGTTTTCTCAACTGGATACAAGGTCTCTGATGACAAACTCCAGTATTTAATGATTTTATCTATATTAAATAAACAGCATATTAAATTTTAGATTTTTACAAAAAAAATAATTATTTAGTGAGAGTAAACAAAGTTAATGCAATCACAAAAAACATTTACTAAACTAACAAAGATTTTTTACACTGATTCAATTAATCAAAAATACAGGCATATTTTTTTTTATTTTTTTTTTTTTTTATAAAATCCTCTAAACATTTCAAAGACATAAATTTTAAACTGGAATCTGATTATTGTAACTTTTTAAATTTGTTTTTAATTTTCTTCATTGTTTTGGAGCTCTATTTCAACTTATTTACTTTTTTAGAAAAATAGGGAAAATTAAAATATAAAAGAATATAATTTACAAAATAAAAAAAAAATAAATAAATAAAATAAATTACTATACCATTTAATACTGTACATAGTGAATGTAAAACTGTCATATTTGAAAAAAGGAAATGATTCAAAATCTGGGATTTACAAAGAAAACAACATAATTTTTTTTATTTTTTTTTTTTATCTTTTTTTCCCCAGAAATCTGAAGTTTTTTGAGTGTTCTTATCCTGTTTTTGTTTAAAAACAAACCATAGATCAGATTTTATGTTCAAATCATACAGTAGATCTATATAAAATATACATTACTTTAAGATTCAAAATCAAAGATATAAAACAGGATGTTGTCTTGTTAGATAAATGTGATGAGTAATTTTTAAACCAATAATTCAGAGTAAAAATAATTATATTTATTCAATCAAAAATTGAGGAAATCTCTGTTAAAAAGGGACAGATTTTTTAGTATAATAAATTTTACTACACAAATAATGTGATTTGATTGGTTAAAGTGGACCAATAAAATGAGATTTTACATTCCAATCAAAATTTCTTCAACCTCAGTTTCACAATCATTCATTCAACTCAAATTAGGGAATATGTCATGACAATTTTTAAAACATTACACAATTAAAATTGAATATTTATATATTTAAATTGTTTAGTACAGGTTTTATTGAACAAAACAAAACATGGTTTTACAACACTTCAAATTTTTAAAACACTGATGAGAGAAAAATGGTAATATTTGAGTTGTGTGTACACTCAATTAGTGAAACTGGGGCCTATAAAGGCACTCTGCTGTTGGATAACAGAGGAAAGTAGAGTGCCAGAAGAAAATCACTGGCCTTCAGCAAATTAAACTTTCTTGTTTGAATACCTTCATCTGATTATAGTTCACTAATTAACTAGAAATAAATGTGGTAAAATTGTATACACAGTAATGATACTTTACCAATGTTATCTTTAATATAACCATTGTCAGTGTTTCTTCTGGGGTCCCCCCCCCCCTCATGACTTTTGCAAATGATTGTTAATGTACTAGGGGGCCTTGGTGGTAGGATGGTCCAAAGCACATGCTTAAGAATCATAGTGTCTCTCATTACCTATGTTCCCATAGCCTAGAGTGAGAAAATTTGTCAGGTCTGCAGTTTTCTATAGGTACTCCCGTTTCCTCCAACATCCAGAAATGATTGTGAAAGAATCTTGATTGGGACTGCAGTAAAACAGCATTACTCTGTTCTTCTGGTGATGTACTCTAGATGAAAAGGGTCCTCTGATGGTTGTTGCTGCAGCGGGACTAGATGTATTGACTTGTCATGTCATTTTCAAATCATTTTTAATTATACCATGTACCAATAACAGATTTGTCACTTTGTTATTAAATGTCATACAAATATTTTAACAAATTAATAATTTATGCTATTGAAATGTCATAAAGTTGTGACATTTAAAAATAACATGAATTATGGCAATCTAAAACATGAAAGGTTAATAAAATGATTTTACAATATTTGTAATCCAATATAAACTGATGACTTCATACAAATGAAACAACCTGGTTTTACATCCTATTTGAGTTTTTTTACACTCTCTCTCTCTCTCTCTCTCTCTCTCTCTCTCTCACAAACACACACACACACACACTATAAAGACATCAACGAATGAAAGATCAGTTGAAGAAATGTATATCCATGCAACTCTTTGAAGGTTGGATATTAAACACCCAGAATGGCCAGTCAGTAATTTTTGCTCACAAAATTATTTTAAAATAAATACAAATATATATATTAATGTACATGTATAAATAAATTTCACCTTTAATCGTTAAAAATGCCTATTTAATCATCCCTTCATATTTCAACAAAATAAGTAAATAAATAAATAAAAATAAATAATAAATAAATAAATAAAAATATATATATATATATATATATATATATATATATATATATATATATATATATATATATACATGTATATACTCATATTATAGCTTATACTTTTTAAGGTACCACAGTGGTCTTTATTTACTGGTCAAACTTCATCATATGAAAATTATTCTTTCTAGATCTGGTTATTAGATTATCATTTCCATCATTTTACTAAAATTAACAAAATGTTGTCCTGAGTGTTATTACTTTTAAAAAAATTTAGAAAAAAATATTTTTGCCACAGCTTTGTTCAGAAAAGCCAGCGGAGAACACTTACTTGAGTAATGCCGTATGTCAAACATTTGTACCAAGTCATATTTAGATAACAGATGATGTGTCAGTCAGACAAGCTGATGGAGTAATCTACAGGGATATTAAAACAATACTGATGCTAATCTGGCAAGTAGAATTATCCCCCTTAGTCTAATTTTCTTGTTACATGAAATTGCTCCCCAGGTAAATGCATAGCAAATTTGAAGCCGTAATTGGATTACGTGAGAAACGCTAACTGATACCGGAGTTTATAGAGAGTGACAGTAATACTATAGACATTGTACAGATACAGAGTTATAGAAATAAATGTCGCCAAAACTGACAGTTATGCCAGGGTATACCAGAGAGAGGAAATCGTGATTAATGATTACTGCTTAATTAATAAACTATCTTACACATATAAGGGTAGGTTAAAAAAAATTACCAGCAGATTTTTGTCTTGATGGAATATTCATCAAAATAAGTTAAAAATTGTTTAAAAAAAAGGACAAAATTCATTTGGTGATTGGAACTACATGTGGGTAAAATGAAAAAGCTGAAAATATTTTTACAAGGTTTGAAAGAATGCTAATATAACATGTTGATAAAATACACTATCTGTTTCACTATGCTAGTAACGGTTAATTATGCAAACTTCTCAAAGAAAATAAAATAAATGTTACCAAGTTTATTATCATTCACATACCTTATCCTAGCTTTTATTTGAAATTGTTATTACAATAAAATATTCTGTTAAAACAATAATGTTGTCACTTTTGCGGCATTTTGAAAAGTAAGGCCTTTGATAAGGACCTCTCTCACTTGTGGACATCCAGATCAAACATAAAGTAGCGAGATGCCTTGAGTTTGAAGGCTAACACCCTAACCACTTGGAATACTGTTTAAGAGATAGTTGGGGTCATTCAATAGTACAAATGTGAAAGGTCTGGGTTCAAACCCCAGCTAGGACTGACAAAGATTTGGATTAGTAACCGTTTTTTTTTTTTTTTGCCAAGCACTCAGCATTTATAAGTAAAGTCATGGGGTCCTTTGGAATAGATGCCTCATGTCACAGTAGGTGTGGCATGCTAAAGAACCTCCCTGCATACTGCCATGAGCACAAGGCCAAAGCTCAAAATTTCAAAATATCTGACACTTCACCTAAAGTTGGTCATGTCTCGATATAACTGCAATATTCTTTACAGAGACATAAAAACCAATTCAATCAGTCCATCATTTAATACATTTTAACCACACCACTGGACTTTTACTCTTTTGTCATGTCTCATTTTTCTGTTCCATCTTTTACTTGTTTTGTTACCTGCTCTTAGACATGTAGCTGTTTTTCAGTTTGCGATTTTTTTGCTATTAAACCTATTTTATAAGTATGATTTGATGTGTTATCAGACACTTCTAAAAACTAAAAATTCATTAAATATAAATGTTGCAACTTGAAGAAGATATAATATTTCACAGCTGCTAATGAATTTTTAAGATGTCAAAACATCTGAATTTAATACTATCTATCATTAATTCAAATTAAATCTAAGAAATATCCAATCTGTGGGTTAAATTACAACTGTAAGATTGTGTCGATCTTAATCAGAGTGTTTTTATTTTGATAACTTTCTTCTCTGTTCTGTTTAGTTTTTTTTAACAATTGTGCCAATTTCTTGCAAAATCTAAGACACAAAATGTGATTGAAAACAGGCAAGTTGGATAGTAATTGAAGGAAAGAAAATTGCTGAAAACATGCACTAGGAGATAGTTAACACAACCAAGAAAAAGACTCAATACAAGGAAACGACAGAAACAGTCGCACTGGAAAAGACAAATACATATTGTGACCACTGATTATAAACTTCTCGACTTCAGACGAGCACTGGGGTTAATTACCATTGGTGCATTTAAAAGCCACCATTTAAGGACATAATAAAAAAAATAACAGGCTTAACAACTAAAAATTAACGGTCACAGAACAGGATCTTACAGTTAAATGATGTTTCAACTATCATATTATATTAATTAATAAGCTAAGATCAGACCAACCATAAAACGCACATACATCTTGCATAAATATAAACTTGTTTTTACATTAATCTTTAAAGATTAATAAATTTGCTCTAATCAGGAATACATATAGCTTACAAAATTGCTGATTCAGTGTTAAACAACATCAATTAAAACCAACCTTCATTATTTTCAATATTACCTTTTTATATAAAATCTATTGATGGCAAAAAATGTTAAAAAGTAACACCTGCTATGTACTGATGCAAAGAAATTTAATGAAGTAACCAAACACATTAAAGACCACGGACTTTGATCAGATTGGACAGGTGTTTTAGATACACAGGTTAATTAAACAAACAAGCAATTACAGTTTGTCAAGAAAAATAAATATCAGTTGAGCTTGGCTGTTCTTTTTTACAGATTTCCTCAGTGTTCAGTTTTCCCAGGTTTCACTGAATGTAAACCAACTTCAATATATATAAGACACATTTATATCAAAGTCTGAAAAACCCTTTACAGGAGAGAGAGAGAGAGAGAGAGAGAGAGAGAGAGAGAGAGAGAGAGAGAGAGAGAGAGATTTTTTTAAAAACCCCTTTACAGTAAAACTTAAAGATTTAAATAATCATGATTTTAAAAAATGAATAAATAAAATGAAAAATAAATTTACTTACAAACTAATTGTTGTATAAAAGGCTTACAATAAAATCTCCATTTACCTGATAATTAACATCAATTAACGAGCGATGTAGTAAACTGTGTGATATAATGATTAAATGTCCGATATGATATTGACTGGTGTTAATGATTTGAACAGGTACTTTCCATTACAGTATGATAGTATGTTGACTCTTCCACAACTGATATACCATATCAATTATTTTCTCTTTTCTTTCTATCAGTCTTTTATCTTTATTGAAACACAGTAAAAACCCATCTTATAAGTACCTTATAAGGACTGAAATGGGATAAGTATATATTTGGTATACCTGCAGAGTTATATAAAAACAATGGAATGAGTTCTATTTGCACCCTCCACAAAAACGATAATTCTGACTAAAAAAAAAACCCTAAAATTGACTAAATAAAGCCAGTTTGAATATTTCTGTATTAGAAAAATAAAAAAAAAATTTAAAAAAAAAATTTAAAAATTTTTTATATGAAATGGGACTGGGGGGGGGGGGGGGGGGGGCGGCTTAAAAAAAAGAACTCTTACACAAACTGGACAGATTTTTACTTAGGGTTCAGTTTTTACATTACATACCATGGTACTTATCATAAATAATATCAATTTATACAGACCTTGCACTCTCTATCTATCTGTCTACATTATCAATATTATGTTCTCTCTCTGTCCCTCTTTCCTTCTTGGCTTGGTATATATTTAAGTGAATGATCTACTTTAAGTGTGTTTAAGATATCATCATTAACAAAAGACGATTGTAGAAACCATTACTCAGTGTTTGTAACACCAAATGCATTAACAACTTTTCAGTTATTGCAAAGATTCAATGTTTATTCTTTAAGTATTCAAGGGACATTTAATGCCATTTACTATGTAATAACAAACAGTATAATCAATTATCCCCCATACAACTTCGTATGTAAAGTTTTCATTTGGCTTATATCATATATTATGTTGTATATTTCAACATGAAGGATTACAGATAAAAACATCCCTGTCAGGGGGATTTTGTTGGTACTAAACATTTTCAGTAAATGTATAAATTTTCAAAAAAAAAAAAAAAAAAAAAATCTGGCATTTATCTTCTTAAATTTGTATGTGTTAACTTCAGTTAAATTCTATCAAAATGAAAGTTTTTTTCTCCTTGTCCACAGTCATTGACATAAAAATAATCCGTATGTCATTAAACATTTAAAAAAAATTACCTTCTAAAAATTTTCATGTGTTTACACCAGTTACATCCTATCAAAAAAGGAAGGTTTTTATTTTATATATTTATTTTTTTTTTTGTTTGTTAGTTTGTTTGTTTTTTGTTTTGTTTTGTTTTGTTTTGTTTTTTTGTCCAAAATCATTGACATAAAAATAATCTACCTGTCATAAAACATCAAATTAAAAAAAAATAAGAAAAAAAAAAATAAATAAAAAATAATAAAATCAAATTAAACAAACACAAAAACAAAACTTAGAAACTGAGGGAATAGGGCATTACTTCCTTCTCATTTCAATCAATCAATAATATTTATATAACAATTTCCAAAATCAAATTTACCACTTTACAAAATTCCTCTTGTAATTTTTTTAGATGATTTTCTGATTTATTTTAAAACAAATACTTTTAGTGTTTTTATTTTGCATTGAATGTTGATCCAATTAGAGATATAACCAAAACTTTTAACATCTTTTCCTCTTTTTGAATGTAACAATTCGAAAACAAATCAAAATTGATCTTCTTGCAAATCAAACAATATGAAATTGGTTTGTTCAAATTTGTTCAATTTTTCATTATTTTAAAATCGTGAACTTATCCTCATAAATATTTGAACATGTAACAATAAGGAAAAAGCAGTATTAAATAAAATAATCATTAACAAAAACTTAATTTTTATCCCAAATGTCGAGTAGCAGTATTATATCTAGTATTTGCTATAACCAATATTTGAGGCCATCATCATCAATTTTTGACATACAATATGACAGACTGCAGGAAGAAAAATGGATTATGGATATTTTAAAGTTTGGTAGAGTTTGTTACTTATGCATTATAAATATTGTGTACTAATTCCCCAAGAGAAAGCATAGATGAACTAAAACTCGGCAACAGATAATAGCTTTAATGACGTCCTATATCAATATTTCCTAAATGCTTTTCAATGTAATTGGGAAATGCTTTTGAACTTATTAAAAGTGAAAGTCTGTAGAAATTAAGTTATTCATTTCAGTTTACTGTTAAAGCTTAAAAGCAATTCTGTATTTAAACTTAAAGCAGAAATCTATAGGAATCAATTCTGTACCTGTTATTCTATGCTAATTTGAAAGAGATTCTAGTTATACACGCCACAAAATATCCATACCAAAGTGCAAAAAAACGTTTAATGTTAAAAGGCTTTTGTCATTTACACAACAATTTTATTGCCTAGTTCTAGATTGAGCCCATCAACATAATTTCTTCAATATGTTTCTTTTGCTTGTACATTGTAAATTTCACCAATTTCCATTAAACAATTCTACATTCCTAAAACAATTTTGTGATCGTTTCAGTTTTGACATTCATTTTCCATCACGGAGCATTCCCAGACAGGATGCAAAAAATTAGCATCAGCATTAACTTCGCATTATGAGATATAATAGATCGCCATTGAAAAGAATAAACTCTATCATCATAATAATCAATCAAGAATTACGATTTCCCTTAAAATTTCAAAAAATCACAGGATGCCGCTTTCAACTGCTGTTTCAACGATAATGGATTAAACGTGAAAATCCAATCTATTGCATTAGTACAACGGACAAGAAAACAACGGTAAACTTCCCATGCTTAGTGAAGTGTTAAATCAGTTTTTGTCCTAATATAGAGCATGAACGAAAAAGTCACAAAGACTTCCTAACGTACCATCAATGGCTACCTTTGATGTGAGATTTTAATGTTATTTAATTCCATTTTAAGAAAGGAAATAGATTTATTGAGGAAAAAATACCTTACAAAACAGCAATAATGCTTAAATACATATTTACTCAAAAAACGTTAATTGAAGTTTTAAAACAAACACCTTGGTTTTCGTAATTAAACTTTAAAATAACACATCAAGAAAAGTCCTTTCAAAATTTACTTTGGTAATTTTCATTTATTATTTTTTCTTTTTTAATCAAAATGGATGACTAAGGGTTATTTGTATTTTCAATAAAAGGTGCCTGGAATAATGGATTTATGGTGTTTTACACCTAAGTCATAAAAATCTTTCATTTATATCAAGGCAGTCAATTCTGGGAAAGTGGAGGAAACTGGAGTACCCAGAGAAAATCACTAACAACCTTCTGAACTACTTCCTCAAAATACGATCTGCTGGAGCAGAATTTGAAGTAAGGTGGTGAAAGATGCTGTGATTTGTAGGTGTTTGCTAAAGACCATTGGCCACAAAGGCCTGAGTTTCAAAAAAATAATTGTTAAAAGATTATCTGATTATTTCACCTAAGGAAGTGTATAATGCAACATTCATCAGAAGTCGCAGAATTTCTTTTTACTTACATCTAGCAGGGATACTATGGCACACTTAACACCTATCTTTTTACAAATAATAAGAAACAGTTGTTAAAAATACTTATAAGATTAAGAATCAAAGTGACTGCCTCAGTGACTTAATGGTAGAACATCTGCCTCAAGAGGGAGGTTGTGGGTTCAAATCCCAACCAGGTCATACAGAGGACTTTGAAATTTGAAATATTGCTTCTTCGACATTACGAGGATAGAGTATCAACTGGTTCACCCGGTCCTAGGATAATGAACTGGGGAAGTAGTATGCTTGCCTACTGACTGAATGAGCTAGCACCATACCGTAAAGTTGCCCTGAGTGTGTGCTAGTACACTGCAGACCATAATACACACTTCAATATCACACACAAACACGAACTGGTTCTTAGATTAATCCTTAGAAATTAATAACCTCAAAAACAGCTTAAAAATTGCTGATGCGACGTTAAACAACATAACAACAATAACAGAACCAAAGGGAAAAGCTAACTAAATTGCTAACCTTCTCCAGTTTGATTGGAGATGTTTCTCAATGATAACTTTGAAATCTTTCAATCAGTAACTCTTCTTGGTACATGTATAAGTTTTTGTTTGACATTATCTTCAATAGTTGTAATAATAGTTTGAGTCCATTATTATACAATATTATCATGGAATCAGTTTTTAAGATCTAAATAGAAAGAATTCGCAATTTGAATTTGCAATAGGGTCAGTTAGCAATATTCAAGATCTTTTTGGTTGGCTTTTGGTTGCATTATGGTTGTAATGTTGAGTGTCACATCAGCAGTTTTAAGTACTTTGTGGTAGGAGCAAATCTTTTTTATATATATATATATAAAAGGATTTATCTGAGAACAAATTCCTATATGTGTGAGATATACGTTTGTGTTTTACAGTCTGCCTTGTAATAGCCTGCACTCAGGGCAACTTTAACTTGCTGGTTTGCTGGTTTACAGAATCAGTATGCCACAGACAAGCATACCAACCCACCAATCAAATTATCCTAGCGCTGGGTAAACCAGTTGATACTTTGACTTCTTCATGTAAAGAGTCAGTATAAAAGAGTTGCTGCAATTTGACATCAGAGAACAGTTTTGAAGCCAGTTAAATGAAATAAAACACTGTTGAGTGATGTCATTCAAAGTTTCTAACTACATATTTTGTTCTAGTACCACAAATTTAAAATAATACATTTATCCTGGTCACATGATCAGATTTCTGTACCCTATTGCTGTGCTGGTCACACGATCAGATTTCTGTACCCTATTGCTGAGCTTTTGATGAAAAAATCCATTACTAACACTGGGTTTAGATTTTGATTCTGTACCATCAGGGATTAGGACTAAATTCTCAACTTACAAAGCCGAGCGCATAACACTTAACCCATCGAGCTACATTACAGTGGTTGAACATGTATCAGACATCTATATATAATGCAGTAGTTAAAACAATCATAAAATAAAAGCTAAAATGTTTTTGCAGATAAAATATTTTTCTAAAAAAAATTACCCAGCATATACAATTTCGATTTTTTTTTTTTTTTTTTTTGGTACCGATCAATTTCACGGTTTCACACAGGTTTTCTACATCAAACATCAAGAGACACTCTCGGAGTAAATAGACTGTAATTGAGTTTACATAACTGTGTATACTTGAGCAAATTAAACTTGAATTTAGGATAATCACAGACCCAAATTGTTTTTATAATAGAAAGTGAATCTCAGATATTCTGATGTTATCCGACTGCTGGAAATATAACTGTTTTCAGATCTAACTTGGAGATAAAGGTGAAACGGAGAGATTTCTTCCATTAAACATCATCTGTATACTTTAGAATAAGACATCTTGATTTAAACATTAGCTGTTAAGTTATAGAAAACATTCTAAGTGCTTCGTGTGTGCCATTTATTTGTACATGATTAAAACAAGTATGGTAAAGTACAGTAAATGCATTAATTTATAACTTGTATTTGATTATGACAATGTTGGCTGATTGGTCGATTGTTGTTTTACATCACATCAGCATTTTTAGCTAATCATATGGGACAATTTTGGTGTAGCTAGCTAGACAGTAGAGGCTTACTCTTCCAAAGCACCCGGTCTCACTACCTTGAAAAAAGTCCACAGGTAAACTGAACTGGTTATTTTTCTAAGTTTTTACTTTGTTTTTCAGGAATTGTGATTTGGACATGGACTGGTATATGTGCATATTATTAACTGAATCTCTAGGATTTATCTTGACACAAGTTAACATGGTGCATGAGTTTGTGAGTATTTATCATCTGCATTATGTACTAGTGTGCACTTATGGTGATCTTTCGAGTGCTTAGTACACTCATCCTAAGTGTTGCAGATAAACATCCCAGAACACTAAGTCCATTAAACTGGTACTGAGTCAACCAGTAAAGGCCTATATGATGGCAACCTTTCTCAAATGCAATCTTTCTACATTCCAATGTTTGAAAATATCATGAATTTCAAAGAATGATATACTGCATCAAATCATTCTGGTTTAAAAGCTGGTGAGTTGGAATGAATCATAAGTAGTGGTGAAGTGACATAGTCCATAAACCAGTAAGTGGATAAAGAATATTGGTAGTCAAAGACCCGCTTGTTTATAAACCGTGAGTTCATAAAAAATCTACAAACTTTGATTGCTCAAACATTGTTACCTCGAATACACTGGATAACTCAAAGTCATCTGCCAGTCTTATAATATCCTACATGTATGTAAAAAATTGTGATGGCTTGAACTTCATTAACTCGAACACCCCCACAGTGAGTTGGTAAAAAATCTTCAGTCAAACTTTGATTGCTGGAACATTGTTACCTCGATACCCTGGATAACTAAAGTCATCTGTCGGTCCCAACCAATTTTCTATAATATCTTATGTAAATAAATCTAGATGGCTCGCACTTCATTAACTCGAATACCCTCACAGTGAGTTGGTAAGAAACCTATAAATGTATCTGGTTTTGGGCACAATGATGCATAAAATACCGAGCTAGTATAAAACGTAGTTGGTTTGAGGAGCTCTGGTTTATAAACTTATAAGTGGTTTGACAGAAAGAAGTGCTCTGGTCCATTAGCCAATAAGTTGGTGTCAAACCCAAGAAGTCAGAGACCAGGGGAAACACTTACCATATATCAGTTTACTTTTAAGACAAGCCTATGTAGGGTAAAAAAACCTGCCTTCCAGACTGAATATTTTGATAGATAAGACAATGTTTTAGCCAACCAAAGCTAATATATCTGACTACCTCAATAAACATCTTGACTGGGGCATAAAATACCATTACTTCCGTCTATTCCACTCACGACAGAACAGTCCAGTTCGAACAGGTTTATTAACTACTAAGGATTCTGTTTCCACAAGTTGAACTAAAGAATGTAACTTTTGTTTACCGTAAAACTTTTGATTTTGTACATGAATATAAAAGTGTTTTCAGAATTTGATTTTAAAGAGCAAAATGACACTGCTTGCTATATCTAAAAAATTAGTTGCTCTAAAACACATAGCATAGTTTCTAATAATGCTGAATGTTTCTTTACCCTAAAATAACAAATTTAACGTGGTCCTGTTAAAAGGTCACCAAGTTTAAGATGTTAATTTTGCTACATTTAAAAAATATTTAGCAAAACTGAAAACAGAAACAAATGTTGCAATTGAAACCAAAAAAAAAAAAAAAGATTTCTAAAAAAAAATTATCGAAACTTAAAACAGAAACAAAGGTTAAGATGTTGAAATGCTGCAATCGTAAAAACGCAAATTTTCTAGAAAATTTCAACAAAACCGATAACCTAATGTAAAAATATTACCTTGTTTAGAAACAGCAATCTACCTATCAACTGATAAAATCTAGTGAATTGAGCTTGTTAAATTTAACAATTTATACAGAAAGGATTAAACTATTCATAAAATTAAATCAGCCTACCGAACAAGATAGAATAATTAAATTTTACACAACCTGTGACAATTTAAATTTGATTAGCCAGTTAACTGATGTGACAGGCAGTCTCTAAACCAACCACCTGTTGCCAATGATTAGCTTTTAAGCCCATTACTTAGAACATTAGGAATAATTATGTACATGTATTACCTTGATTGCCTGTGAAATTGATTACATTTCATTTAAATAGTTTATCCAAAAAAGAGGCTGATTATATTTCATTTAAATACTTCATCAAAAAGAGGCTGATTACATTTCATTTAAATACTCTATCCAAAGAGAGGCTGAAAATCTAACTGGTTCATATATCACTGTATCCAAAAAGAGGCTGATTACATTGCATTTAAATACTGTATCCAAAGACAGGCTGATTACATTTCATTTAAACACTGTATCCAAAAAGAGGCTGATTACATTTCATTTAAATACTCTATTCAAAGAGAGCCTGATTATATTGCATTTAAATACTCTATTCAAAGAGCGGCTGAAAATCTAACTGGTTCATGTATCACTGTATCCAAAAAGAGGCTGATTACATTGCATTTAAATACTGTATCCAAAAAGAGGCTGAATACATTTCATTTAAACACTGTATCCAAAAAGAAGCTGATTACATTTCATTTAAATACTCTATTCAAAGAGAGCCTGAAAATCTAACTGGTTCATATATCATAATATCAAGGTTTTTTTTAAAGAAAATAATTAACAATTGAACTGTTTTAAAATGGTGTTCATTGTCAGTATGAAGGCAACAGAAGAAGAGAGAAACCCTGCCCATACTCGGTTGAGCTGAAATTTATCATAATTATGAAAAAATTATAAAGAGAGCTGTTATTCCAAGTTTTACCATTAGCAACTGATTTATGTTAGACAAAATATTATTTAATACGGTACCTTATAGTTAAGGCTTTTAGTTAGGTGAGCTATAAATGTAAAATTATCAAATTTCTTATTAGAGGGCTCATCATGAAATATATATATATATATATAATGATGATACTAAAAATGACACAAAAGACAAAGACAAAATATTCTTAATCATATGCAGGCATTTAGTTGAGGTGAGCTTAAAATCTATTATCAATGAACATTTGACATCAAAGATTAAACTACTGTTTCAAAGTAAATCTATTAAAATCCCCCATATAATAGTGACAATGTCAAATGAGATGAAAGAAAGATGACAGACAATATACAATCTATGGCAACATTATATAATCAATGCCTTTAGTTCAGGTGAGCTATAAATGTATAATTATCATGTTTTGTATAAAAAAAGTTGTACATTATGATTAACCTACCTTAACCAAGGTAAATCCACTGATTCCAATGTAATTACAACGATGCCCCAAAACGATCTAAATTTTGCAGTTCTTTAATATCAAGCAAATAAGATATTAAAGCCAAGGTCTCTTAAAACTAAATTTTCCGTACATTCAATCATGTAAATTACAAGTAAATTGTACGAATGTAAAGCGTCAATCCTAAGGGACAATGCGGTAAAATTATCTCCCTTTGGTAATTTAACTCTCTCTATCACAGTACTCAATTTGAAAATGAAAGTGTATTCACTTCTATTCTTCGGAATTGAATGTAATAAATTTACTGTATATAGCAGAAGACTTAGATTAAATACATCATCATCTTTTTACAGTGTCGACCCTCGTGTAACAGACAATACAGAAAAGATGAAATTACTCCTCACAGTAGTGTGAAGAGGGCCAAGAAATTAATCAAGAGATTTCATTTAAGTGAGTTCTTTCACATAATCAAGTGTCTCATATAACACTGAAGTACATTAGTTTTTAAACCGATTTACTCATCTCTATGTAATATTCCTTCTCCGGTATAAAATGGTTTGGTCTCAAAATTAAAATAAATGCTGTTTCCATCTCCTTTTACAAAAACATTTTAGCTTTAAAGCATTATGAGTTTGTTGTGTAAAAATGAGAAAGCCGCCTAGCCGGATGTCCAATGCCATTAAACCCCATTAATACCAAAACACAAGTGCATGTCGTATGATGTATAATAAATCCATTTCTACAATAATGCTGCTAAAGTCTGACTGCATTTTTCCATTAACTTCTGTCATATCTCAGCAAGATTAGTAAGGGCGGTACCCCTAGGGAGAAATTAGCTAATAAGTTCTGTGTTTATAATTTTCCCAACAAACACTATTTGAATCCACTCAAGTTCAGTAATTACTCTTGGCTTATTTATTCAATTATTGGAAGACTGCTATAGATAGAGAGAGAGAGAGTTAGACAAGGAAAAAGACTCTAATAATAATATAGACTTATGGTTATTATATCAATGCCGTGACATGTAGTAAACCGTTATCAATTTGGTGGTTAAAAAAAGGTTATAGGAATTAACTAAACACATATCCTTAATTGGCTGTCAAAAATTTCTGTAATAATGGATTTCGTTCTCAAACCACTCTGTAACCTTCATGTAAACCAACAACTGACATTGGGTATGGAATCACATATTTGATTTTCAGTAAGGTAAGGGAGTGTGTTGTATTTTAAGGAAAGAAGTAATGGAGTTTATCACTTCTGTCAAATATTTTTCAATTATATCCAAGTTGCCAGTTCAAAGATGGTGGAGAAACACTTGAGAAAATCTCCTCCCTCCCGATACAACTAGGATATGTCTCTACTAGGATTCAATCTAGACAGTAGGAACTGAAGTGGTCTGTAAGTGCAAACCGTAGACCACTTGTCCACCAAAGACCTTGTATCTAAAGGTAGTTAGGTACTGTAAAAACATTAATCAACAATTAAGTGTTTAAAACATTTAGGGCAATCAATGATAAATTAATAAATTGATCAATATGATTGAAATAATGTCACTTTTACATGGAAATAATCATTACATGTATAATAAACCATGTCCATTTAAAATCAAAAGTTCTGATGTAAAGTTAATTATGTGGGAATTGAGGTATGATTCTTTCACTTATATCAAGGCAGTCTGTTCTGTAATAGCGGAGAAAACCAGATTGTCCCAGGGAAAACCACCGACCTATGGCACTTGATCTGGCAAACTTTGTCACACTAGGATAGGTCTCTGTGAGATTCAAACCTACACAGTGAGAGGCCCTGTGATCTGTAGGTATGTACTTTAACCACTTGGCCACTGAGACCCACATTATGTATGTAATAACTGTTCTCCAATGAGGCCAATATTATGTAGATAACAATTGTCCTACACCAACATTGAAGGGGCGTTATCTCGTCTACAGGTAAACTCTATTTATACAATTTTTACATGTCACGGTTATGATATAACTGCCATAACTTTATCCTAATACACAGATGTTTATATACTGTATCAAGATTTAATACTCAAATAGCTAATTTACAACCAGATGACAAGACTGCAACAACTAATGAATTAAAATACATCATAAATTGCCTGGATTTTCTGAATATTAAGTTACTGTTCCGATTAATTTTCCATGGAAATAATCTCAGCTTTTTTATAAATTTTCTTATTTTTTTTTATTTCCAACTCTGCATGATAAAAGTATTTGGAAGAATTCTCTCTTTTATGGATTAACTGCTTTTAATGTCTCGATTTCATAATGCATGCCTTTATATTGTACTACATGGTTTGTGTCACTGAGTGGTAGTTTATATCTGGTAAAACTCAAAACTTTTCAAGACAGCTGACAGATCAAGTTTCAAATTCATAAAGCCTAAAAAATATTGGAACAATCTGAGCTAAAATGGGATTGTGGTAAGTCGATAATGTTTGGTTCTGAATCGGATTGATTGCACTGATAGTGTTTTATGCTCCAGTTAAGATTCTTTCACTTATAACAGAGGAAGCAAGTTCTTGGATGGTGGGAAAAAACTGGGTGCTTAAAGAAAACCATCAACCTTCAGCAAGCAAACTGAAAAGCTTTCTTACACTAGGATCTGCAAAGTGAGACATAAAATTAGGTCATTAAGGGGTTTGATTCACAAGCTAACACTTTAGACCGCTTGGTCACCTTAAGGTTCTTATGTTTAATCCTTGATGAAATCGTTGATGACATTCTGCCACAAATTTGAGCTATTGTCAAACTCAGTTTGCACAAGTTTGCACAAGTGTTTGCCTTTTTTTAGTGCATGTATATAGTGCCAACTGCCAAGTGCTATTTGCCAGGCCTATATTATAACAGAACCTAAACACAAACCTAAGTGGACTTGAGCATGTATTTTCAGATCACAGTGCCTCTCACTGCCTATAGGTTTGAATCCGATCTTTGTAGAACCTAGTGTGAGACAGTTTACTTGGTGAGGATCAGTGGTTTCCTCAGGAACCTAGTGTGAGACAGTTTACTTGGTGAGGATCAGTGGTTTCCTCGGAAACATAGTGTGAGACAGTTTACTTGTTGAGGATCAGTGGTTTCCTCAGGAACCTAGTGTGAGACAGTTTACTTGTTGAGGATCAGTGGTTTCCTCAGGAACCTAGTGTGAGACAGTTGACTTGTTGAGGATCAGTGGTTTCCTCAGGAACCTAGTGTGAGACAGTTGACTTGTTGAGGATCAGTGGTTTCCTCAGGAACCTAGTGTGAGACAGTTTACTTGTTGAGGATCAGTGGTTTCCTCAGGAACCTAGTGTGAGACAGTTTACTTGTTGAGGATCAGTGGTTTCCTCAGGAACCTAGTGTGAGACAGTTGACTTGTTGAGGATCAGTGGTTTCCTCAGGAACCTAGTGTGAGACAGTTTACTTGTTGAGGATCAGTGGTTTCCTCAGGAACCTAGTGTGAGACAGTTTACTTGTTGAGGATCAGTGGTTTCCTCAGGAACCTAGTGTGAGACAGTTTACTTGTTGAAGATCAATGGTTTCCTCTGGAACCAAGTGTGAGACAGTTTACTTGTTGAGGATCAGTGGTTTCCTCAGGAACCTAGTGTGAAACAGTTTACTTGTTGAGGATCAGTGGTTTCCTCAGGAACCTAGTGTGAGACAGTTTACTTGTTGAGGATCAGTGGTTTCCTCAGGAACCTAGTGTGAGACAGTTTACTTGTTGAGGATCAGTGGTTTCCTCAGGAACCTAGTGTGAGACAGTTTACTTGTTGAAGATCAGTGGTTTCCTCAGGAACCTAGTGTGAGACAGTTAACTTGTTGAGGATCAGTGGTTTCCTCAGGAACCTAGTGTGAGACAGTTTACTTGTTGAGGATCAGTGGTTTCTTCAGGTTTTCTCCACCATCTCTTAACTGACCAACTCAATTTAATTAAAAGATTCTTGACTGAACATAAAACACAATTAATCCAAACCAATCCAATCAGATCTAATCATCACAAAACCACTCAGCTCATTAAACTGGGAGGGACCTTGGTGGTCGAGATGTTTAAAGTTTGCACTTACAATAATAGGGCTTCTAACTGCCCAGGTTTTAATTTCACTAGGGCTGATCTTAGGATTACAAGTCTCTAGTGGAGTGATTTGTGTCCAAAATTAAAACAGGGGCCTTGGTGGCCAAATAGTTCATATTAAAAAAAACTTTTAACAAAAATGAAGAAGGCTATCAAAAAAACTTTATCAATAACAAGCTTTTCACCTGAAAAACTCAAGTGTTTATCATGATATGATCACTTAAGAAACTTTCCAAGTTCAGATTTGGGTTTGAATCCACAAACCTTGACTTCAAAAGAGGGTGACAGTACCACCAGTATCACCAATAAAAATTTCAAGTTCAGGGTGGGGCTTGAACCCACAATCCTTGTCTTAAAAAGAGAGTGAAAGTACTACCAGAATCACCTATGAAAATTTCAAGTTCAGGGTGGGGCTTGAACCCACAATCCTTGTCTTAAAAAGAGAGTGAAAGTACCACCTGAATCACCTATGAAAATTTCAAGTTCAGGGTAGGGCTTAAACCTACAACCCTCGACTTTATAAGAGAGTAGTACCACCAGTCAATGCCAATTCTTCCATCTATAAATCAACCACTTTCAAGTGTGAATAATTCAACTGTGTAGCTTAATTTTAACAATAAACTACTTTTAATCATTTCCAACACAAAAATATATTATTAGACAGTTTCATATTATTTTCATACGGATTTTCAATATTCAACAACACCCATGGAAAATATGTAAAAAGGCTTTTAGCGCCTTTTTTCGTCATTGATTAAATCACTAATTCAACATGCAATATCTTTCATAAAAAACAAATAAGGTATTTTAATGATAACTTACCCATGAATTTTTTCTCCGTATTTTGTGCGACTCTTTGAATCAAGCGTGAGAGATTTTTAACATGGAATCATTCTCCTCATATTTGTGTAGACTGTATAAACCGTTTATTGCTTGCATTACATTTTTAACACATTTTTATGTAAATACCAATTTGAGAAAGTGCAGAATATCTTATTAATGTTTAACCCTGGCATAATTAGATGAACTGAACTTATAATAAAACATGTGATGGAGTTGGCAGGCAGAAAAAATTGAATGAAATGACAATGTCTAAAATATGGACTTAACTTGGACAATTGTAAAAAAAATTGTTATACAAATATTTATTACAGTAAATCTCAACAGACGCCAAGAATAATAAAAATCTGTGATTTTATTTTAACTGATTTTTGTACTATAGCTATCAAAAAAAAAAAAAAAAAAAAAAAAAAAAAAAAAAAAAAAAAAAAAAAAAAAATTCCCGAAAGATGCTGGATCTTTACTGACAAAACTGCCATAGTCAATCAACAATGAACCTTTACTTGCAGTGTGTTAATTGTTGCATTTTCTTCTACAATTAACTAAATTGTTGTCTTAGTGGTAGAGTGTCTGCCTCAAGAGTGGGAGATCAGTGGTTTGAACCCAGGTTGGGTCATACATATGGTTTTAAAATTTTGAAATACTGCTTCCTTGCCTGATACTTAGTATTAAAAAGGGAAGAATAATGACTAATTCATCCAGTGCCAGGATAATGTGAATGTAGGAATGGCATGCTTGTCTGTGGCATACTGATTTAGTGGGCTAGCACTTTAACAAAAAGTCACCCCAAGTATCACCAGAACTAGAAAATTTATATACAACATACAAGCATGTGACCTTTTACTTAGAGATATTAAAATAAAAATTTTGTAAAAATGTATGGGTTGGTGATAAAGACATTATACTCAAAGATAATGGTGGTTTCATGCCAAAAAAAGAAACTTGCTGATTAAAAGGCACCCCCAAACTTATATCCTAAATAAATAAAATTATATTATTATGGTGAAATAAGAGAACAAAACCAATCTAGAATTTTTATTATTTACAGACAGAAAAAATAAGTGATAAAAAAATTTAATTGGTTTTCACAGCTAATTTTTTCGTAGGTTAGCTAGCAAGAAAAGTTTATTCATCATGCCAATATGATTTACCGGCATCCACCCCCAAAATAAATGTCCCTATTTTATTGTAAAAACAGAAAAAAGTCCCCATTCTAGTGAAAACAGAGGAAGTCCCCATTTTAGTTAAAACAGAAGACAGAAACTACACTAGAAATTTATCTTCATTTATACTTAGAAAAATAAATGATGGAAAAAAAATATCGCTTTTTTCACAAACTCAGTTTTATAGTGGAAAGGAATGATTTTACATCATGCCACTATGTGAGTGGTGTATAGTTGCATATGTTCAATTCCATTACTGAATTTACATAATTGAGTTCCCTAAATTGTATTGTTCTCATTTCCCCTTGCAAATATTTACATCACGACCATGAAGAATATAATTGAAAAAATAATAATCAACTCTGATGGGAAATTAACCTATAATGGCAACATGCTAGAGGTTCTATGTAAAACAGTCTAATAAAGAAATGGGTTATTAACATTGGCTAGAACTAACAAATTACTCTCTAAAAACCAATTGATAGTGCAAACATTAAAAATAAACAATACAAAACTAGGGCAATAATATATTAAATATTATGACAATATTTACAAACTTAATTAATATATTATACAGATGGAAAAAGTCAATTTAAAAAAAAAAAATTAAAAAATTAAAAAATTTCTGAAGGATTAATCAAATAAGAGGGTTTTATGATGCAATATTTATGCGAGTCAATTCGACACCATTGGGAAATAAACAAAATGTGGGGGATCTTGTAAATTAAAATGAAATTTGGTTGATTTAATTACACCACAAACCCTTGATATTTTAGGTGTAATTATTATGATGGTGAGTTAGACACTTGTCATGATTTATTTCATTTTTTTCATTTTTTAAAATTTATTTTATTACACAATTATTGTTCCATATCATCAAAAACAGTTTTTGAACATTTGAACAAACAAAAATTAAAATTTATGGGAATTTAATTATTATGTTTAATTTAGTCAACAAAATAAGTCAACCATTTCTAAATTAGTGTACATTGCCTAGTGTTATTATCAATGACCAAGTTAAGGGTTTTGGGATCAAACCCTGTGCTGGTTTTTTTTTTTTTTTTTTTTTTTTTTTTTTGAATTCTCATACTTAAGTTCTCCTATAAAAAATTCATATCAAAGCACTTTATTATTGTCAACATGCATTGCAGAAGTAACGATTTCTACAACCTCATCTACAGCTGGTGATGTCTCAATATTATTGAAATAATTTTGACCCCATTTCACTCACTCAACCATGACCTTAACTGCCTACATACCAGTCATCAGAGTCAAAATCTTAAATTTCATATAAGTCAAAATATTTTCCATATTTTTTTAAATGTATACAGAAATAAAATAAAAAATGATGGAAGGTGGTATGGAAAAAAACCCTGATTATTTTAACATATACAACACATTTAGAATTTGACCCTCTTTTGCTTAGTAATGTTTTATTTATTTAATTATTTATTTATTTATTTATTTATTTATTTATTTATTTATTATTTATTTATTTATCTGATATTTGTCCACTGTCCTCATCTGATGTCATTAAGAAACAAGAGAGAGCTGAAATCTGTAACGGAGACAAAAACGGGTTAAGAGTTAAGAGTTCATGCGTGTAATAGCTATATTTAAGAAAGCTTTGCTTTTGTGAATAAAAACAAAACTACCTTTAAGATATAAAAGCATTAGAAACATAGATAAGCATAGTCTATGATGACATCACAACAATGTGTTAGCTGAAGTCACATGGGAACGTTGACATGTATAAATACATTTATTGTAAAAGGTATTTAATTCTTCAAATATGGTCAAAAGTTTCTTTTCATTAATTACTACTTTGTGACTTTTACATATAATTCAAGAAATAAAGTATAAAAAATTATTTAATTGGTATGGTGATTTAAAAAACTAAAATATAATCTTGAAAATGGCAGGTTTTTCAAAATTTTGGACAGGGTAAAAATTCTGTGATTTTATGTGTCCGAGCAGGAAGCAGGACAGCAGGACAGTAGGACAGGTTTTAAAAAGTCAAATTCCAGGATGTCTAGACAATCTGGGACTTGTAACATGTATTAGTAAAATATTTGTGACTTTAGTCTTTGCACAAATACAGACCCAGTTATCTATGTCCAGATCAGCACAAAAACCTGAATAATCCATATATAAACAGTTATTTACAAAGCTAATAAACTTAAGTTTTTCGAAGGAGTTATTTATGTTCATTCAGAGTCTAAAGCAGACATCATTAAGAAAAAAAAAATTTTCATAAAAATTTAATTATCTAAACATGACTTTAAAAATTTTGACACAAAGTGAGCAGAAATATCAGATAAAATATTGAAACAGCCAAAAGTAGGAAGCAGATAATAAAAGTCTACAACTGAATCACGAATCCGAGTACATTCATTTATATCATCAAATAATACAATAAACAACTGAAAAATCCAGAGAAATTTCTGAAAGGAGTTGTCTCCCTTTGTATGATAAAGATCAGAGCTATAAATGTCAAGATGAATGGATGATTCAATGATCACTGTGGGTTGATAAAAATACTGATAGAGAAATACATCTTCAATACATGTTATAGCTTTTAAAACTGTGATATTGATATAAAGCAGAAAGTTTGATTTCACGATTAAATCCAGTTACTTGATTATAAGATTTTACAATTTACATACATAGTTTGAATTCCTTATATCTTATGGATCATAAAATTATATGATTGTTTTCCTTCCGACATTTTCTTTCTTTCTTTCTTTTTTTTTTTTTAAAAAAACAATTTTTTTCTTGTTTTCTATGAATTTTCTTTTAAATTAACTAATTGAACTCGACTGAATGAGGCTAAACATGCTAGCTAAGATTATTTAACTTATATCGTGACATAACCAGCTATATGCCAAGTCCCTATCAATGAATTTATGATAATCAGCAATAAGGGGCCACAGAAAGTTAAGGTTTATTTATTTATTTATTTACTTTTTTTTTTTTAATTTAAATTAATTTTATTTTTATTTTTTTGTTCAATTTAGAACCATTTCTTGGTTTACTTGGTGTCTGGTTTTCACAGGTTTTACTGTTTAAAGTTGAAATGGTAATTAGAAGCCCAAAGTGATACATAATTTTTCTTTTCACTTTCCACTCTTGTTTTTCATTTTCAACTTTTAAATTAATTTTGAATTTTTTCGGTTATTTGTCAAACAGAGAAAGGATCCACTATTTTAATATGATATTATACATGACATTAAAAGTTTAAAAGGAAAATGTAACCAAGATGAATTTTAAAAAACTATTTAAATGAGATCAAGATGCAATTATTTAAGCTTTAAATTAAAACTTTCATTTAAAAAATTATCTAAATAAAATCAAATTAAAAATTAATTTTTTCAATAAAAAAAAAAAACCAAGATACAGTTTCAAACTTGATTCATTAAATGTAAATTTCCCTTGAACAGACTAATTATCCATCGATCATCAGTGCCGCTATGATACTGACAGGTTCTCTGTCAAAAGTCGTAAACAGTAATCAAAAAACTTATAACTTAATATTAGATTTTCCCCTAATATAAACACATGTACCCTACTGAATTTAATTTAATTAACCCCTTACTAAAACCCTGCGGGTCAGAATATTATATTTTTATAATAAACTCTCCTTTTCAAAATAAAACCCACAGGCCATTTTATTATCCTGGTTTTATTAAAACATTATTTTTTTCTATTATAATAACAATTTTTCAATTTTACTTTCATTTTAATTAATTTTCTTTACTGTTGGAGTCTCCTGTATTTAATTATCTTTCATTAATGTAACCCCCCCCCCCCCCCCAGTTACCTGTTGTAAACATTGGCTTCCATTATGAAAATAAATATTAGTAAACACGAACAATATTTTTAATAATCTTCAATATTTCATCCACAAGTTGGTTATTTTATATCTTAGCAGGTAACCTATAATTGGCATGATGCTGCACAAACTAATAACAACAGCTTTCAGAATTTAAGATGGAACACAATTGGAATTTAAAGTACAAAGGCAGATAAATCTACTTAAAAGATGAAAACTTAAACCAAAAATAAATTCAGTTCATTTTTATCGACTTGTCTTCAAATGACAAAATAAAATTTTAGACTAATTAATTTTCTAATTACGAGCCTAGATTAAGGTATGTATAATCTCATTTTAGGTGTGAGCAATGAGTATTTCACTTCTGGAATGAAGAGAAAACCAGAGTAACATTAGAGACAGGTCAAATTACATACTTCCCCACATTTAGAACTGTCTTGAGTAACCAACTTGTACATTACAGGAAGGTTCTTAATCATGTCTGGTGTTGAGTGGTGCAGAGTAATTGAAGTTTTACACTCCAGTCAAGACTCTTTCACTTGTATCAGGTTGTCAATTCTGGGGTTACGGAGAAAACTGGAGCACCAAGAAAACTTCATCAAATATAGTGACAAACTTTCTTACACTAGGATCTGCCTAAACGGATCTGCTTTTCCTCAACCATCACAAAACTGATGCCTCAAAATAACTGATAGAATATTATCCCTTCAACAAAGGGGACTATTTAAATAATGCATAATTTATAACTTTATAAAATTTCTGTTTTACTTTCATCACTGTTAACAACAAAAAGAGTTCGAGAACTTATCAACATAAGGGGAGACAACTTTCAGTTAAAAAATGAATTCTTTTTTTATTATATCTAATATTAATGTCAAAGTAAGTAACCTTTGAAGGCTAATAAATAACAAAGATTACAAAATGATGAGTGAAATAATGAAGGATATTACAGAAAATAGGAATAAAACACATTAAATGAATCAAGCAGAAAATATAATGTAAAATACGGCCACTGAAACATGGAATTTAATTAAGATAACTACTACAAAATGAAAATAAAACGAATATATCTTTCAAAAGTTCTAATTATTTTCTTATCTCTCCGTTGTGTCATATTGGTTAAAATAAGTGATATTTCTATAATAATATTAATAACCTTTTTTTCTAATAAAGCAATAGATTAATGAAAATTTTCAAGGTATCAAATTTGTAGGATGTATGAGATTTCTTAGAAGAGGAAGCATATGGTTGGTGTGGTTCCTGTAGCCCGTAAATCATTTATTATGTATAAAAACAGCAGCCAGAGATAGGTTTTATTGTTTTTTTTGTCACAATATTGGTTTCTTATCTTTTTACTAACAAGGCTTTAAAACGTTTAACTAAACCCTTGAACAAAAAACCCTGTAAGATATCATCTTAATAAGGTGTGATAAATAAAGATGGGTAACCCTGAATGAAGATATCACCTGAGTTTTTTTTTAATTTTTAATTAACACCTTGGCCGGGTGTCGTGGTTTTATGATACCTCTTAATCATGATACCAATACAGCTAACATACAAAAATTAATTAGACTGAAAATTTGAAATAAAAATCAAAGGGAAATCTTACATTTTGTTAAGACATAAAATATATTTTTATGGTTGGATGAGTTTTCACAACTATGCTCGTTAGTGATTGAAAACTTGCTTTTCTGACAAAGCCACATAAATTCCAATCTGGCTCCTTTCAAGCATGAAATTTTCATAAGCAATTATATAATTAAACTGTTGATAATATAATTGGTATTGAATTAATTATGATTAAGCTAATAAACTTGTCAGTACTAGTGTGGGACTAATGAAAGGATACCAAGCAGGTGATATTAATTCCTACCTTTATCCTACCTTTATCGTCCTCAGGTGTAAATATGATTTTTCTTTCCTGTTACATCTCAACTGATTGTTTAGTTGTCCATGTGGTATGGTTGATAACAGGTTTTCATGGATGTAAATTTCAGTCCATTAGATTAAGTCCAATTACTCTGATTGTTGTTTAATGCATATAGAGGCCCGATCATTCATCATCATCAGTGATTTGAAATCTTGTAATTAAATAACAACAGCTTATGTGTACAGACAAACAAAAGCACAGAATAAAGAAATCATAAGTAAATAATGAGTCTCGTAATAACAAAACATCATAAAAGAGAGCGAGGCTCTGTATGCATGGACCACAAGTTAATTAATTTAATATGGAGAGAGTCTCTGAACACAGGTTAACTAATTCAGATGCTTTAAGATACATAAAGAGGCTCTGTATGCATGGGCAACAAGTTAATTAATTATGAAGAGAGTCTCAGAATGTAGGACAACAAGTTAACCCATTCAGATGCTTTAAGAGACATAGAGAGAGGCTCTGTATGCATGAACAATAACTTAACTCAATAAGATGCTTAAAGAGACATAGAGAGGGGTTCTGTATGAATGGACAACAAGTTAACTCATTAAGATGCTTTTAGAGACATAGAGAGGGGCTCTGTATGAATGGACAACAAGTTAACTCATTAAGATGCCTTTAGAGACATAGAGAGAGGCTCTGTATGCATGGACAACAAGTTAACTCAATAAGATGCTTTTAGAGACATAGAGAGAGGTTCTGTATGAATGGACAACAAGTTAACTCAATAAGATGCTTTTAGAGACATAGAGAGGGATTCTGTATGAATGGACAACAAGTTAACTCAATAAGATGCTTTTAGAGACATAGAGAGGGATTCTGTATGAATGGACAACAAGTTAACTCAATAAGATGCTTTTAGAGACATAGAGAGAGGTTCTGTATGTATAGACAACAAGTTAACTCAATAAGATGCTTTTAGAGACATAGAGAGGGATTCTGTATGAATGGACAACAAGTTAACTCAATAAGATGCTTTTAGAGACATAGAGAGAGGTTCCGTATGTATAGACAACAAGTTAACTCAATAAGATGCTTTTAGAGACATAGAGAGGGATTCTGTATGAATGGACAACAAGTTAACTCAATAAGATGCTTTTAGAGACATAGAGAGAGGTTCTGTATGTATAGACAACAAGTTAACTCAATTAGATGCTTTTAGAGACATAGAGAGGGATTCTGTATGAATGGACAACAAGTTAACTCAATAAGATGCTTTTAGAGACATAGAGAGGGATTCTGTATGCATGGACAACAAGTTAACTCAATAAGATGCTTTTAGAGACATAGAGAGAGGTTCTGTATGTATAGACAACAAGTTAACTCAATTAGATGCTTTTAGAGACATAGAGAGGGATTCTGTATGAATGGACAACAAGTTAACTCAATAAGATGCTTTTAGAGACATAGAGAGGGATTCTGTATGAATGGACAACAAGTTAACTCAATAAGATGCTTTTAGAGACATAGAGAGGGATTCTGTATGAATGGACAACAAGTTAACTCAATAAGATGCTTTTAGAGACATAGAGAGAGGTTCTGTATGTATAGACAACAAGTTAACTCAATAAGTTGCTTTTAGAGACATAGAGAGGGATTCTGTATGAATGGACAACAAGTTAACTCAATAAGATGCTTTTAGAGACATAGAGAGGGATTCTGTATGAATGGACAACAAGTTAACTCAATAAGATGCTTTTAGAGACATAGAGAGAGGTTCTGTATGCATGGACAACAAGTTAACTCAATAAGATGCCTTTAGAGACATAGAGAGAGGTTCTGTATGCATGGACAACAAGTTAACTCAATAAGATGCCTTTAGAGACATAGAGAGAGGCTCTATATGCATGGACAACAAGTTAACTCAATAAGATGCCTTTAGAGACATAGAGAGAGGCTCTGTATGCATGGACAACAAGTTAACTCAATAAGATGCCTTTAGAGACATAGAGAGAGGTTCTGTATGCATGGACAACAAGTTAACTCAATAAGATGCCTTTAGAGACATAGAGTGAGGTTTTGTATGCATGGACAACAAGTAAACTCAATAAGATGCCTTTAGAGACATAGAGAGAGGCTCTATATGCATGGACAACAAGTTAACTCAATAAGATGCTTTTAGAGACAAAGAGAGAGATTCTGTATGCATGGACAACAAGTTAACTCATTGACACAGAGAGGCTCTGTATGCATGGACAACTAGTTAACTCATTAAGATGCTTTAAGAGGCATAGAGAGGGGTTCTGTACACATGGACAACAAGTGAACTCATTAAGATGTCTTAAGAAACATAGAGAGGCTCTGTATGCATGAACAACAACTTAACTCAATAAGATGCTTAAAGAGACAAAGAGAGGCTCTCTATGAATGGACAACAAGTTAACTCAATAAGATGCTTTGAGAGACATAGAGAGGGGCTCTGTATGTATAGACAACAATTTACCTCATTAAGATGCCTTTAGAGACATAGAGAGGGGCACTGTATTGCATGGACAACAAGTTAACTCAATAAGATGCCTTTAGAGACATAGAGAGGGGCTCTGTATGCATGGACAACAAGTTAACTCAATAAGATGCTTTTAGAGACATAGACAGAGGCTCTCTATGCATAGACAACATGTGTACTTAATAAGATGCTTAAAAAGACATAGAGAGAAACTCTGTATGTATGGACAACAAGTTAACTCATTAAGATGCTTTTAGAGACATAGAGAGGGGTTCTGTACACATGGACAACAAGTTAACTCATTAAGATGTCTTAAGAAACATAGAGAGGCTCTATATGCATGGACAACAAGTTAACTCATTAAGATGCTTTTAGAGACATAGAGAGAGGCTCTGTATGTATGGACAACAAGTTAACTCATTAAGATGTCTTAAGAAACATAGAGAGGCTCTATATGCATGGACAACAAGTTAACTCATTAAGATGCTTTTAGAGACATAGAGAGAGGCTCTGTATGTATGGACAACAAGTTAACTCATTGACAAAGAAGGCTCTGTATGCATGGACAACAAGTTAACTCATTGACACAGAGAGGTTCTGTATGCATGGACAACAAGTTAACTCATTAAGATGCTTTAAGAGGCATAGAGAGAGGCTCAGTATACATGGACAACAAGTTAACTCATTAAGATGTCTTAAGAAACATAGAGAGGCTCTATATGCATGGACAACAAGTTAACTCATTAAGATGCTTTTAGAGACATAGAGAGAGGCTCTGTATTTATGGACAACAAGTTAACTCATTAAGATGTCTTAAGAAACATAGAGAGGCTCTATATGCATGGACAACAAGTTAACTCATTAAGATGCTTTTAGAGACATAGAGAGAGGCTCTGTATGTATGGACAACAAGTTAACTCATTGACAAAGAAGGCTCTGTATGCATGGACAACAAGTTAACTCATTGACACAGAGAGGTTCTGTATGCATGGACAACAAGTTAACTCATTAAGATGCTTTTAGAGACATAGAGAGAGGCTCTGTATGTATGGACAACAAGTTAACTCATTGACAAAGAAGGCTCTGTATGCATGGACAACAAGTTTACTCATTGACACAGAGAGGCTCTGTATGCATGGACAACAAGTTAACTCATTAAGATGCTTTAAGAGGCATAGAGAGAGGCTCAGTATACATGGACAACGAGTTAACTCAATAAGATGCTTTAAGAGACATTAAGGGGCTCTGTATGAATGAACCACAAGTTAACCAATTCAACATGCAGAGAGTCTCTTGAGAAGGTGGTTTTCAAATTTAGATGCTTTAAGATACATAGATAGAGGATCTTTACGAATAGACAACAGTTTTAACTAATTAAGGTACTTTAATGACATAGATACATTACGTTATAATAGGTAACAGGTTAACTTAATGATTTAAGAGACATTTTAATAATACAAGGGAAAGCTTCTAGACTAGTTGCTATAAGAAACACAGAGAAGGGCTCTATATGAAAAGTTCAAAGGTTAACTAATAGATTCGATAGAAACAGAGAGAGACAATGTACAATGTATAAATGGGCTGAAGATTAAGAGACATTATATCTAATGAAAAACTCTTGATAAAGGACCACAGATTAATTAAGTTATTTGCTTCAAGAGACACAGATTGTTCTGTGTTGATGTGTTTATTAGGTTGTTTTTGGTAGAAATGTTTTTTAACTTAACATCAGCTGTATGCTATGACAGCAAGTTTGTTTATCTCTAAAGATTAATGTCTGAACACGTTCCTATAAGATGCGAGAGAAGTTTTTACAGTCTGCCTTTTATAGCATGCACTCAGGGCAACTTTAGAGTGCTAGCTCATATAGTTAGTATAACACTAACAAGCATACATCTCTCACTGTTAGATTATCCTAACTATCTATAAATTAGGCAATGCTCTGTCTTTCTAATGCCTAGCGCAAGGTTAGGAAATGGAATTTCAATATTTTTTTAAGTATGACCAAGCCAGGTTTCAAACTAGCAATCTCCCACTCTTAAGACAGGCACTACTGTATTCCACTGAGGCAGTAATATCTTAATAACACTATATCATACATTATAAGAGGCCTTAAACACTTCTTAAACAAATTGGGAACATCACTAGACATGTCAGCTAAACAAAAGACTGTTTCCCTATTTAATTTGAAACATCGTAGTAAAGTTTTTAGTAAAGTTTTAATAACTGAACTCATGAAATGGTGTTACATCATACAACAAATACACATCCTGTTTGAAAAGCCCTGCAAAGCAATGATCTATTTTATGATTCTATAGAACAATACTTTAACATCAGGTTTTATACTTGATATTCACTCTGCGATAAGCACTGACATGCCAACAAGGGAGATAATCATAAGCTTTTATGCTTTTATGCAATTTGTGTAGACAAGCTTATGAGATTTGCCAGCAAACCATGTGATCTAATCCCATAATGTTTTTTGAGGGATAATATGGAAAACATTTACATCACAAATAACTGGAATAACTGTAGGTTTTTTACGGAAAAACCTCAACTTCTAATAGAAATAATAACCCAACATAAACGTTATGCGGTATCACATAGAGTTTTGGTGAATTCCATTACTTTGACATATAGAACTTACCACTTTCATCAAGAAACAAAAACTGATGATAAGTACTTCTTTTCTCAAGCTAAATGATGATATAAATGGCCACTGGTTTGATAATCCTAAGATGTACAAAATATCATGCTTCACTTCATGTAAAAAAAAGTCTCAATAACCAACAGATGTGTCTCTTGTAAGTCGAGTAAAAATAGTACATCAAGTATTTCAAAAACTAATTTTTTCTGCATCAATACACCACTTGTCATTTTACCAGAGTCAGGTAAAAGAAATAATTACTTACTATATAACTATTGGGACAACCCAAAAAAAAAGTGTTGACAAATAAATTATCACAAACTGCTAACAGTATCCATCCTTAGTTCGACAAATATACAAGCAATTTCTTTTACAGAAAAATAACTACCGTACTACACTTCTCTTGTTTCTTTCTCAGACTTTTTTTTTATAAAAAAGCAGAATTTTATCAATATTATATAAGAATTTCTATTTCTTTTCTTTCATTCCATCCTTTCATTAAAAAAAAAAAAAACACATTACGATCATCACAATACAAGAAATCCCATTACTATTCTCTTTCTGCATCTTTTCATAAAAAAAGCATATTACGATCATAATGCGAGTAATTTCGTTTCTTTTATACAAAACAAGTGACCCGACATTATACTTTTCTACAAATCACTTCAGCATAATAGACAGCAGCCATCATCACCAACTGATAACGAATTCAAAGCAATTTTCATAGAATTGACTCTGTGCTTTATAAGAAAACATGTGGTATTATAACTGTGACATTTTTTAATTTATTTCTTTCCTGGGTCTATTACCGGGGATTTAAAATTGACGGATTTTCACTGTATTAGGGGGCTCTTAAGACTTGTCATTATTTATTATATGACCACATTATAACTTCGCATCTAGTGACAACAAGCAAGCTAGGCACTAATCTCCTATTTTCCGAGAAGCAATTTCTAATCAGTTTTCAATCTTTTGATTCATTGGTTTTAATTATCATAACTCTTCTAATGAAAATGTAATGAAATTACACTAATTTTGATTATTATCAGGAATAAGGGTATGTGCATAAAAGACGCAAAATAAAAAAAAATTATTAAAAAAAGAACAAGAGGAAATTAGGTTTGTGTTTCTTATTTCCTTGCTTTTTAACAAAATGGCTGTGCCTGTCTTTTATCTACAAAAACAGACCTTAATAAAAGGTTGAACCCCAAGACTTAATAGAAAAGTTTTGAATTAATCAGAAAGTGTTATTGTGTTGTAAAGCAATCATGGTTAATTTTGTCTAGCCAATAGTGGTTACCTTAACAGTATCATTATCCAAACTTATTATTGGAAATCAGGAAGGAAAATTAATATTTCACAGTAATTGATGTATGCTAAATTGAAACAGGACAAAGAGGTTCAAATGGGGATGTGAATGGGAGAGGTTTGGAATAAGGGCTGTTGAGGGGGAAAAAAGCAATGGTTGATTAAGAAGAATGAAAATTGAATTAGAATTATTTTATTTTTAATTTTTATGATATGATCAAAGTCTAATTTACAAAATATTGTGGTGTTAACTAGGTTTTAAGTAGAGTCACAATTTTTCCTATACTTTTTTCTTCATTAACATTTTTTTCTTTGATCTCAATACTTGAGTGGTAAATGTTGGATATTTATAACCATTTTAAAAGCTGATCAAGCAAGGCTTAAGTTAACATGATTAACGATTAATGTGTAGTTATATGAACTAAAGACCATAGACACTTGTCATTTAAAAGAAAAGGAATTAGTAGACATGGTAATAATTTGAATCTAATTCTGTTTTTTTTTCCTTCCCCATTCATTTTTTCTGTTTAATTTTTATTATTTTTTTTATTTATTCATTTAATTTTATTGTATTTATTCATTTATTAAATTATTATTATTATTATCATCATCATTGTCGTCGTCGTTGTCGTCATCATCATCATCATCATTATTACATGTATAATAATAATAATTATTATTATTATTATTATTATTATTATTATTATATCATTATCATTACTATTACATTTATTATTATTATTATTAAATTTTTTCCCTTTTTTTTCTCCAAGGCCTGGGTCGTGATGATCTCCCCCCCCCCAAACCTCTGGAATAATGGTCACCACCTAGAACATTTAGTATTAGTGGAATTTATGACCAGGTGGTCCATATTTACATTTTCAATTAACTAGGGTAATGAAATAGAAAGAAAATTACAATGTTTTTTTAACAGCTATTCGTAAATGCAGGTCTGACTTTATCTCTTTTAAAATCAACTTAATAAAGGTTTTAAATTTTATATATATATATTGGGTCATTGTGACCTATATCGTTTAAAAGTATTAGGTCATTGTGACCTTTATCGTATAAAAGCATTAGGTCATTGTGACCTTTATCCTTTCAAAGTCAAAATTCAAAATTCAAAAACGCATCAGGGAAATAGTCATATGCCTGCTAAATGTCATGACATACTGATAACAAACACCTTAATAACACTTACCCAAAAATTTCTTAATTTAAACTAATCACAGTTCATCATTTATTTGTTTCTTCAAGGAACACAGACATTTTACTTTTATGTATGCTCAATGCATTTCAATTTCTTATGAGCTGACAGCGAAAATATTGAAAATATTCGAAAACAATATCAAATTATGCGATCTGAATGGAACAAAATGATGACCATTCTATGATCTGAGATGGAAAATCTTGTGCTGAATCCCAAGATTTTTCAAATTTATTACTCCAATAGCCATCAGTAACCATTTGAAATTGACATGTGTAAAATGGAAATGAAATGAGTGATCTTTATCAAATATGCTGTCTGATGGATATCAAACACGATATGATCTGATAGTGACATATCGTAAATTAACTGTTCAAGATGAATCAAAGAAAATCATTTAAAATTTATTTCTTCTGTCCAGCCTGAGCGGCAGCTCACTACTGAATGAATCCATAAAACCCTTTATCAAACAATCGGAAAAGAAATATTGCTATAAAGTTATTTCTTTTTTCAATATAAAATTCATCTTAGAAAAGACGGAGAAGAAATATTAATTTGAAACCAGAAATTGAGGGCAAACGCCAAACAAACTCTTGTCTAAGAAATGTGACTTACTTTATATCTCAATTTTTTTTTCCAATATAAAAAATTTATTAAAGGAAAACAGGAGACAGGGAAAAAATTAATTTGTAACATGTAAGGCGAAGTATTTAACTCTTAATATAAAGAATATAATTTTTTCTTTTTAATTCAATATAAAATTATTTTTTAGAAAAAAAAGTATTTTTAGTCTAGCTGAAATAGAGGCCAATTGTTTATTGTCTTGCAGTATAACTAAATATGAATTTTTATTCAAAATAAAATTTATCTTATAAATATGACAACAAGAGAAAAATATTAATATGACACATTACAGGCCAGCCATTTAAAATTTGAAATGAGAAAGAGAGACGACCATACCCCAGCATGTGTTATCATTGACGCAATGCTTTGACCTTTCAGAAAAATGATTTATTTTGTACCTTTGATATGCTACTTCTCATATGACCTTAATCATTCCTTACCTAATAAGCTGGAAACAGCTTAATTCCATGTGGAAATTCCGATTCCTATCTTTGTTATTTTGTAATAAAACTTCTGATTAAGTATAAAATAACACAGGGAAAAAAAAAGGGGGAATAATGACAATATTATATTAAATGGGTTTACGACTTGGGCTGTCTTAAAAAACTTAATATCGAAATATAAAGCTTCAAATTATTACACTGCGAGTCATTACTCTAAACTGTGTTAAATATATATCAAATCGGTTTTTTTTTCTTTCTTTTTTTTTATTATTTTCTTTTTTTTTTTAATTTAGCAGGATTTGTGTAATGGCACTAATAAATGGCATAAAAAATTGTTTTTATGAAAACAAATTTTTAATTTAGCACAATTTGTATTGTGACACTATCTTGTAAAAATATACTGTTTTACATAAAAACTAATTTTTAATTTAGAAGAATATGTGTTACAGCAGTAACTGGCAGAAATATATTGTTTTATGTAAAAACAAATTTTTAATCTAGAAGAATTTGTGTTACAATGTTCAGTGGCAGAAATATATTGTTTTCTTTGATTGAAAAATATACCGTAAGCAATATTTTTTAATTAAGAAAAATTTGTATTACAGGCATAGGGCACAAAAATATTGTTTTCTGTAACTAATAATTTCCAGAATAATACTATATATGGTAATCTTTCACTTTAAAGCCAAAATTTTCTGATTTTATCTTATTTATTTTAAAATGCCGTTTGACAATTACTTTAGCCAACATACAGTGCATGGAAAGTAATTGTGAATTACTCATAATGAAAAAAAATTGATTGATTGATTGATTGAATGTTTTTGTTTTGTTTTTGTTTCTTTTTGTCCCAGTTTATATCGAGATGCAACCAGCTTTAAAATGAAACAAGTACAATGCTTTATTACCAATAAGCAGTAAGACTTCTTTATCATACAAAACAAATGGTATGTGACCATGATGGCTTAGTAGTGTAAAGCATCAATCTTTATACTGCAGTGCCTAGGCTTGAATCCTACTTGGGCAAATCCTATTGTGAAAAAAGTTTGTAAGTTTGTAAGCCAAACATTTTTTTCTCTTTCCCAAAAATAAAAGATACAACCCCATGGTAATAGTGAAAATATTTTGACACCTACAATCTATAGTGAATGGGAAAAAAAATAATAATCTCATTCATTGATAACTAAACTTTTATTCTAAATTCTAGGGCCTAAGTTTTTAAGCGGTCTTAAGTTTGTATTTACAGATCACAATGCCTCTCACTGCCAAGGTATGAATTCATATAGAACAGATAATAATAAAGTGATTAAATTTGTTATTTAATTTGCTGAAAATCGGTGGCACTTCTATTTCTTCCACCATCCCTGAGCTTACTACCTCCATATCAGTGAAACCACTGAGGTAGCTCGGTAAATAGAGTGCTCGCTTCAAATGTGGGAGGTTGAGTTTGAAACCCTTACAGGGTTTGATCAAGACTTGAAAATTGGTAGTGACTATTCTTATGCCAAGCATTCTGCATTTAGAAATGAAAGTCACTGGGTCATTTGGAAGAGACCTTAAAAACTGATGCCCCATGTCACGGCAGGCATGGCACATTCAGTATCCCTCCCTGCATGTTGCCCAAAGTGCATTGCAAAGGTAAAAATTTCTGTCACTTCACCTATACCTGGTGATATCTTGATATAAATGAAATATTCTTGACTGGGACGTTAAACACCTTCACTCCTTTCTACTTTAAATAATTGAATACATTTCAATATCAACATTTTGTTAAAAGTTTCTATACTAAAGACAAACAGACAGATTCAGATACTGTAAAAAAAAATTTTAAAAAATGTTTGCTCTGACTGATTCCAAGCAAGAAAATGGATGATGGCAGACAGAAAGCATCATAACTACATAAAGAGAGACAACTCTTACATAAAAACCCTTGGGTTTTATCAATAATTTAGGGATATGAAAAAAGTTTCATTATTCACAGTAGACATAGAGTGGGTGATTAAGTAAGGTAGAAATGGTGTTTCATGTCCCAGACAAAAAATTTTCTCTTATATCAAGGTGTTCAGTTTTGGGATGGTGGTAGAAACAAGAGTACGTGAAAAAAGCCCCAATCCTTTCTTAGCTTCTCAAAGTAAGATTTTCCACACTTAAGTTTGAACCTGAGCAATGTGATGTGTTGTTTGCAGTAAGCAGACATTAGTCCACTTGGCCACAAATGCTCTAGATCTAATACTGAAGTCAGCAATCAAGAGGAGAGAATTTAACAATCCAATACCAAAGGTATTGGGTCAGCAATAGTGAAGAACAGTTTAACAACCCACCCACCTCCACTAATTAATAGAAAATATAGCCTACCTATTTACATCCACTCTGCTAATAAGTCAACTAAATTTAAACTACACCAGACGAGGACAACCATATCAGAATCATTATGATTCAAAATCTTATAATTAGACTCTTCTTGGCGCTTAAATCCACAAAAATATATGGATGTTATTTTCACCCGTTAGTATCAGCTAATCAAAGTAGTTATGTAAAGTAATTGTCAAACTGCAAGCTAGCTGATTTAATGGAAATCATCGACAATGTCTACATAGAGATAACAGGAGTTGTGCCCCGTAAATCTATCTTGTTGATGAGGAAATCAAATTGAGAAAATGGTTTGTCATTGACGAAAAGAAGTCAAGTCTTCCGCACTGATGAGAGATTGATCCTAATTAGCTAGTCTGTTTTGTGGTGAGTTTTCAATTGGAAATTTTTATAATTGGGTGCCATTAATAGTGAGAAATATTGACAAATCCATGCTGATTGATCACATTTGAATAGAACACTGTCAATTGTTTGGATAAACGTGATTGCGCTAAATTTGCCGGCCTTTATCATAACCCTCATCAGTCCATTAACACCGCTGACGATGGTTGTCGATACCTTTCTTTATCACTCTTCATCAGTCTTAGTCGTAATGAATTTTCTACTTTTGATCTATTGCGATGCAAAACAAATATGTAATTTTGCTATAGCAAGCTAATTTAGAGAAAGTTTCACGATTATGGACATGAGTTACGAGCGTGTGCATCTGAGTAAAGCTGAAGGATTAACACATGCAAATAAAAAGTAATTCTCCAAGTCCAGTAAGAAATGCAATATGAAGGCATATCAGAAAGTAAGACCTGTTTTATAGGTATGGTTTACAAACTTTATCAATTGAAATTATAAACTGATTGGTTGGTTTTCATTAACTTTCTGCACGCAGTTTTTAAGCTGTGTCTTCCCGCTTGGCAAATTTTTAAAAATTTTATATTCCCACAAACTTTGTTTGATTAATATTGAAGATCTCAACTAAAAGAAATTTGTTACGGCCTTCATCAAGATAATTCTTTGTCTTATAAAATATAAGATATCATTTTACCCTTCTGGATCACCCAGCCCCACTTCCTTGATGGAGGTTCGCGTGTTTAGCTAATTGGGCAATTTTCAATTAGTAGTATTTTGTGCTTTGCATTCCAAATGTTGGCTAAGTGCCTGTGGAAATGAACCAATTTCATCAATCTCTAAAAGAAAAATCAATACATAAGTGGTGCATGGTTTTTATAGGTATTTTTTTGACTGTGTGATAATGGCATGTGGTTATAGTACTGGCCCTTAATCAAAAAATTGATATTGAAAAACTACCCAAAACTTATTAGTTCTAAACCAAAAAAGAACAAAAAAATCAATGACTGAATTCCTCTTTAAGAACCTGTTGTCAAAATTTCCATTTTAATCATTTTGACCTGACTTAAATATACAGCCTTTACCTTAAAACATGCATATGGCCATGTCCATGCCAAAGCCCACACTAATGCAAAAAAGTAAAATGTTGTTAACATGTTGATATTTGCTGCAGTTAGAAATCTACTGACTGAAGGCAAAAGCATTTACAACTGTGGTAGTTCAGAGAACATAATATAGGTTGTGGCTCTAATAGCAGTGTGCGGTGCACCGGAAAGTTAGGTGCTCCGCGAGTCAGTGCGTTTGATTCGAATCTCGAGTCAGAAATTCCGGAATACGATTCGATTCGATTTGGAATTTATAATCGCCTTACATAAACAACATGGCGGCACGGAGATCGAAAGTCTGGGATCACTTCTCTCTCCTGCAGAAGGAAGGAAAGATTGACAAAAATACCACCGTCTGCAACATATGTGGAATGAATATCAAGTGTTATTTTGCCTTAAATAAAGGTATCTTGTTTGTTATAAAGGTGTTGTTACTTGGTGGGGTAAGCATGATGTCACATGTGATGGTAAGAATATAAATACATTACAAAACATGTGGTTATTAATTTTTCTTGATTCGATTCGAAAATATTCGAACCGAGGTGTTTTGACTCGAAATCGATTCCATTCAAGGTAAGTCTGATTCATCCCAGCCCTAGGCTCTAAGCAAAAGTCACTTATCACTAAAATCCAAATTTTAATCCAGTCAAGTTTTTACAGTATGCCATATAAAAAAACAGACAATTAATCAATGAGAAACCTACTGATTAAAGGCAAACTTCCTAACAACTCTGCCGTTAGGAGAGCTCATTGTTAGAGGTATGTTGCTCTGAACACAAGTCCATCACTGAAACCCAAATTTTTATCGGATCAAGTTTTTACAGTATGCCATTGAAAAAAAAAAGCTGACTATCAATTAATGAGGCCCACTCATCATGATAGAAACTCTTACACCTAATGAGGCTAAAATAAGCTGATAATTACCTCGGAAAATGACTTTTTCCTGGTTTCAGTATTAAATCTCTGAAAATTACAACTGAATTGTTAGGATTCTAGCAGGGCAATTAACACTAAGAAGGTCATTTATCTTTACAATAAGAATTATTCATTTAAAAAAAAAAAGTTCATGAAACTAAGTTTTCTTTGGATCAATCACTTACATTAAATATTTGGTTTTTTTTTCCCGAGTTTTCAAGATAATAAGAAAGCCTAATACTAGTGATATATGTTATCAATTAATTTTCTTATTAAAAGTTATTCTACCAATTTTATTTCTTGATTGAATTTCTAACATTATTGTAATAAAAAATGCTTAATTGGAAAGCAAAATGGTTTAACATACAAATTATTTAACTTATATCAAGACGTCACCACCTTTATGTAAAACTGGGATAATTGTTATTGTTGCACTGCGCTTACTCAATAAGGAATAAGAGGTCTTTTTATGGCATGTTTTATAAGAAAGGAGGCTGATTGATTGATTGATTGATGTAACAGGGTTTTACAGTCAAAAATATTTCACTTATATCGAGACATCAAGTTGGGAGAAAAAAATCATTTCTGCATTTTAATGCAATTAAAGTGGAGTGGAGTGGAGTAATGGTGCTTTACGCCCCAATCAAGAATCTTTCACTTATTTAGAGGCAGGTCAGTTCTGAGATGGTGGAGGAAACCGGAGTGCCCGGAGAAACCCACCAACCTTCGGCAAGCAAACTGACAAACTTTCTCACACTAGGATCTGTCCCGTGTTGGATTCGAACCCAGGCGGTTAGAGGCACTGTGATCCGTAAGCGCGCTAAAGCAATTAGATATGTTACTATAAAGTTAAGAAAATCAACAATGTTATCAAATTTAAAAAACAATTGTTACATTCTAAATTATAACCGATATGTAACCAATGTTTTTAGACAAAAACAATTATCCATTATAGCTGAACAAAAATTGGAATAAAAGTTCAAATCCAACTTTCTGCTAAGCAATGTCAAGACATAAAATTTATTTTTCCGTAACGATAACACTTCATGTAATAAAGCCCATAAACTCTCATTCAAGCTCTGGAGAAAGCTTAGGCTTTGATCTACGGCTGTCACATGCTATCCCTCCCCACTGCATGGTAATTTAACACTTATAATGTGTGAAAATTACCCATTTTGTGACTTAATGACACAAGCTTCATCTCCATCTTAAACTTATTTAAGAAGACTACTGAAAACAAAATCATTTGAATTACTGATTCTTTTGACTTTCAATTTTTTTTTATTGTCACGAGTAATACGGTCTTTGATTTATTTAATAATGCTTTCTGCTATTAAATCAACTTGTTTCTAGTTCTGTCTTAATTACTGACTCTTATCATTTCAATTCTCCATTTTGAATTTATAAAATATTCGTTGTTTTATTATTTTTTTTTTTCTTCTTCTTTTTTTTTTTAATCTTTCTTATTTTTCTTTGCTTTTGTTTATTTTTATAAAATTATTATTATTTTTTTAAGTGATTAAATAGGATTGTAATCTTAATATCATCAAATATTACATTTTAAATGATTGGACACTATTACAATCTTAATATTCATCAATTTTTTTCCATTTTAAATGTGTGTGTTGGATACATTTTAAAAGATTTTAATTAAACATATTCCTTATTTATCTTTTTTCTAAAAATAATAAAACACATATCAGGTGGTCAATTCAGTGACGATGGAGAAAACTGGAGTGACCAACAAAGAAAACCAAAAACCTCTCTAAAGCAGACTTTCTCAAACTGGATTTATCCTGAGTGGAATTCAAACCTCGGAGACATAATTTTGTGACCACAGGCTTTAGACCAATTGGCCTCTTATTTATTTTAAATACCATTGGTGTTTTCCTTCTAAGTTTTTTTCTTTCAACATTTTTTATTCACTTTTATTTCAGTTATTTCATAAATGTTCATTTATGAATTTATCGTTTTTATTTTTTATTTTGTAAAATTTTTTAATTAAAATTTTTTTTTTTCTTTTTCTTTTTTTAATCCTCTCTGTGTGTGTGTGTGTGTGTGTGTGTGTGTGTGTGTGTGTGTGTGTGTGTGTGTGTGTTGTTTTTTCTTCCTTCTTTTTTTTTTACCTATATGTATCTTGTATGATCAATGTAATAATTTTATATGCAAACAACTCAAGTCTCCTTCATACATTTAAATTGTACTATTATTATTCCTATAAAACAATATAAACAAACAGTTTAATAAAACAAAAGTCATCACAAGGTTAGGTATTAGATGACAAAAACAAAACAATGAATATTTAAATCAGGTCAGACATGGTCAGACACTTTAAGCTTTATTCCTGTTTCTTGGAAATTATATATAAAGATATCACCTAATCACAACTGTCAATCATTGTTCTTATTTCTAAGGCATTTGTTTAGTACTTTTTTTTATTACAGTAAAACCTTGATTTCCCACTACCATTAGTGCTGTCAAATTTTCTATATTACATGAGTGGAATGCAGTAATGGTGTTTTACACACCAGTCAAGATTCTTACACTTATTTCGAGGCAGGACAGATCTGGGATGATGGAGGAAACCAGAGTGTCCGGAGAAAACCACCTACCTACGGCAAGCAAACTGACAAACTTTCTCACACTATGATCTGTCCTGAGGGGATTTGAACCCAGGCGGTGAGAGGCGCTGTGATCCTTAAGCGAGTGCTTCAGTCTATATTACAAGAGGATTAGACAATAAAACATTTGCTTATGGATCAAAGCCTTTCTCATCACCTAGTTCAAAATCCCACTTGTGCAAGCAGATTCAAGTATGAGATACATTGTCAGATCACATGCTGGAGGTTGTTTTCTTCAGACACTCTGGTTTCTTCAAACATTATAAAACTGACTCAAAAAATCTTCACTGGGGCATTAAGCACCTTTTCTCTTTCCATTCTTGTCTTAAATTAAAACAAAATAAAGAAATTGGAAAAACTAAAATTAGGGTTTTTTATATAAAAAAAAAAGAAAAAGAAAAGAAAAAGAAAATGCATCAGTATAATCTTTATCATATTAATGGCAAAGTTAAAAACATTTTCAAACCCGTAATAAATTATATTGGATTAATCATTCCCTTGTGTATTTTAACCAAAGTGACAAAATGTAATTAGTTTTGAAAAGATATTTAAATTACTAAAACACATTGAGAATGGCTCCGATATTTCAAAAACCATTTTATCTGAAACATCAAGTATTTCTGTTGTCAACAGGCTATATCATGTCATTTATGATAAATTATTAGCTTAATAAGAATAGATAATTTGTAAAAAAAAAAAAAAAAAAAAAAAAAAAAAAAAAAAGATTGAAAAAAAGTAAAATAAGATGAACTGTCTTATATCAAGACGTCACCAGCTGTAGATGAAGTGGCAGAAAGTTTTACCTTTGTAGTCCACTCATGGCAATGTGCAGGGAGAGTTCTTTAGTGTGCCACGTCTGTGGTGGGTATGAGGCATCAGGTTTTAAGGTCTCATCCGAAGGACCCCTATGACCTTCATTTCTAAATGACGAGTGCTTAGCGAAAAAACAGTCACCTACAATTTTTAAGCCTTGGTCAGACCCAGCCAAGGTCTAAACCCAAACCACTCACATACAAACCATGCATTCTACCAACTGAGCTAATGTAGTGGTCTCCAACAGGTGATCTGAGTTATCACACTATGTAGTGGTTAGCCAACCTGCCTATTTCAAACAAGTTTTTTGTCCTGATATCATTCTGATGAGGGTAGGAAGTTCATCTGCTAAACATATTGGTTTTTGTTTGACAGGTTCTCTGCTATTAATCCAAAATAAAAACCATACATACACTAAATACAAACCAAACCAGGCTTATCACAAAAACAGCTGAATTATTAAAGGGAGACAACTATTACATGGAATCCAGAAATTTCTACTGTCAAAAATTTGGTAGAACAATATAAATGAAATTAGAGTGAGGTAATGGTGTTTTATGACCAAATCAAGATAGTTTTATGGTTAGTTTTGAGATGGTGGAGGAAAACCAGAGTATCTGTAGAGAGAACCACATATTTAGGCATATAAACTAACATGTTCTCATGCTACTTTCCTTTAGAGTGAGATTTCAACCTAGGCAGTGAAAGATGCTGTAATCTGTTAGCAAGGAATTTAGCAGCAATCCAGCAGTAGACAAAAAAGGAAAAAACTTTAAACTGAAACATAAAAAATCTGTTTAATGGCCATCTTTAAAACAACACAAAATTTAGATTCAAAGGAATTATTAATTAAAACTCAAGTTACGATTTGCTTTGTTTAAAACCTAACTGAACAATTATTACTTTCAACATAGAGTAACGAACATGGCTCCAAACCCTAAATATGTAAAGTGTAAAACATCATTACTCCACTTCACTCATTATTAAAGGGAGACAACTCTTAAATAAAAAACCAAAAAGCAATAATGTCGTAATTAGTGTTTGAATAATTAATGTATGATCTAGGATATATGGCGTGATTGACAGAAACAATGTGCACTTGATTACCATTGTAGATAATGATATTTTTCTGATTATTTTGCTGATCGAATTTTAACGAAGTTACACATCAAATCCAATTTCTCCGAGTTACAAGTAATGTATGTAATTGGTACCTGTTGCACTGACATGGCTTCTAGTGTCAATGTTGATTTTAACAAATTTTTTAAAGCAGAAAATATTACTGTGTATATTTCTTTTGACTATAAAATTTGTTAACAACTAGATTTTAGATTTTTATTGTTAACAACTAGATTTTAGATTTTTAATTTCTTTACAACAACTTATATTTTGCTTTATTTGCAGACAATAGTTTTTCAATATAAAATTTTATATTGTAATATTAATACATGTACATGTATATTAAATCGTATTCTTGATATTTTGCTATTTTAATTTCTTTTTTCAACTTGTTCAATGAGGCAGCAGATGACAAGAACTACTTCTCAGATGATGTAAAATCATTCTCACTTTTTGTTTCTTACATGGAATGTTCAAATCCCACTTGTCAGTTCACTGGCAGAAGGTCAGTGGTTTATCTGGACACTCGAGTTTCCTCCACCATTCTAAGACTGACTGTTTCAATGAAAGTAAAACAAATCTAGACTGGATCGTAAAACACACTCCTTTCCAACCTTATCTAAAGCCTAAATAGCTTCATGGTCTAAAGTCTGCATACAGACCACAGCCCCTCCCACCCAAGGTTCAATTCTACTCAGGCAGATCATAATGTGAAGAAATTTGTCAGCTTGCTTACAAAATGATTTTTAACAGTAATTTTTAATATCTATGGTAATTTGACTAAGAAAAACTGCCAAAAGCATGCACATTTAACTTTAACTTGTCATGTCTGTGCATATAAAAGGGACAAGCAGAGAGAGAATGGGACTCTAGTTTGGTCCATATCACTCTTAACTTTCATCACAACGATTAGCTCAGTTGGTAGAGTGCTCACTTTGTATGGGGGGGGGGGGGGGGGTTAGAGGGTTCAAACCCCAGCAAGGTCTGATCAAGACTTTAAAATTGGTAGTGACTGTTCTATTGCCAAGCACTCCCCACTGATGCCCTGTGTCATGACAAGCATGGCAAATTAAAGAACCCTCCTTGCACATTGCCCTAAACATACTGCAAAGGTAAATATTTTTGCAACTTCACCTATAGCTGATGATGTCTTGATACAAGTGAAATATTCTTGACTTGGACGAAAACTCCAATTAATAAATCAATCATATCTCAACTTTGATCAGATGAGTTAATACTATTTTGAAAAGTAAACATGGTACAAATACCACCACTCTAGAGCCTCATAAAATAGAAACAGTCTGTTAAGAAGGCCCTCAGCTTCATATGCCAGATATGCTTCATGGTACAAAATACCACCACTTTAGAGCCTCGGGAAATAGAAACAGTATGTAAAGAAGGCCCTCAGCTTCATATCCTTGATTGACAAATGATTAAAATCCATGCAAATAAAATCCGGAAATTTTAACAATTTCAGCGGATATCTTTAAGTGCTATTTTAAAAGAAAGTAAATCCCTACTGTTTACTAAGTAAATAAGTTATTTTTTCACTTGTTTAGATTATTTACAACAAAAAGAGTCTTTTTTTATGGTCTTAAGGTAATTTTTTTCTCATAAATTTGCATTAATCAAGGGAGATAATGTGAATTCAAATAAAAGTTTCAAAATGTTGAATTTTGGCTTGTCTGTACATTATGGAACCTGTCTACATGGGAAACCCCACGAACCACAGTACCTGTATGATTGGATGAAATTAATTGTGTTTTACACCCTGGTCAAGATTCCTCAACTTAAGATGTTCAGGTCTGGTATCGTCAAGGAAACCAAGATTTGTTTTAGTACCAATGCTAACCCCAGATACAAAGCCGAAACCAAATGTGGACCCAAAGGTTTTGGGATTATAATAAGCAATGCCAACTAATTACAAATCTTGTTTCATTGATTAATAATGTTTTTACTTTACCCTTTACCGAGTATTTTGTAAATTTACATGTTGTTCAGTTATAATTCTCTACATTTAATGTTTCTATACACATGACAGGTGTAGGTAGCTAGGCAAGAGGTGCCTACCCTTCCGGAAACCAAAGCTCGTGCAAATGTTGAGTCAACTCAGGACAATATTTAAAAATATCAGTTCATTTACCCTTTTATTATATAGCAAAATATAATTCATTTGCTTCCTACTTGTATTTTATCTAACAATAACATTTTTGTCTTAAAATACACATTACATATTGCACTAGTTCTTATATATTGATATAAGAACTAGTGTAATATCATATTTGAAATAAAATGTCCTCTTGGGCCATGATCCAGATGACAGTGTCACATGATAAAGTGTGCAATATGAAAAATGGATTTGGTAAACCTCGGACCGAAACAAAGTTTGCGTGCCAATAGCCATATATATTGCATGCTAACTTCTTGGAGTTTAGGTTTTTTTTTTTTTATGTGAAACACATATTGCTTAATAATAATAACAGTTATAGATACAATAATCCACATTCTAATAACCCTAAATAGCATTGCCACATCACTTATCAACACAGTATTTTGATAACAAAACTCAACATTAATTGTTCACAACAAGATGGTACTCTTAAAATTAATTTAAAGAACCAAGAACACCAAGGGAACTTATGTCAAAGACAATAAAAAAAAGACTTAAATGTCTCCAATACCAAGAGAACTTTCATGTAAATGATAAATCATCCTAAAAAAATACTGATATTGAAACCAGTGATTATACTATCCCCAACTTTGGGAGGGTACGGTTGTAAATGTCCAGTAGTGTTGAAATATAACTAATTAGGGCTCCAAACCATTCTACTTATTTTTACAACTAGTGGTTGTTGAATATGCAAATTTATTTTATAAAATAAGCTTCATTTTATCAAATAACAAACCAACAATTCTTTTATATACAAAGTATATGTTTTCCGAAAATTTTAGATTTCACATACACTCATAATGTAAAATTACTAATGTTCATAAAGGATGTAATTTTACTTTTTTCATGGGTTAGTGAAAAGAATAACATTTTATGTCAATTAAAAATTTTTAATTATCATAGGCCACCAATTTGGTTTATTTTCTCAATTGAAATGATCTTCCAAATTTTTAAATTGCAAAATGCAAATCCACAAAATTTTACCCAATGAGTCTAAATAATGATTCTATAGTGACATTTTTATTTTATTATTTCTAATTCTAAAAGAATTTGAAAATCATGATAAACTGCAGAAAAGCACCTATACCTCAAAAAAGAAAAAAAAGAAGAAAAAAAGAAAAAAACAACAACAGTTACCTAAGGAAATAAATAATCAGGGCCTACCTAGCTCGGTAGAGATTTAGAGTGGGCCCTTCATCTACCTCTCTACTTCCTCTTGTGTTACTGGTGAGGCAAAATGACAATTCATCTATTTTGTTGTCATAGAAACTAACAGAATTGTTTATTATTTGATCTAAACTGTTTTACTCAAGTTAATTATTTGAACTAATTAAAGTTCAAACAACCAGGAAAATCAGAATCAAAATCAATGTCTTTAAAAACTTGCAGTTAACAGTTTTACTATAAATAATACATATGTGTATCTAAGTAAACAAATAAATAAATTCCTTATTTAAAATAAATGAATAAATAAATAAAAATATTAAAAGATTAATATAATCACAGAAACAAAAAAGAGTGAATGAATGAATGATTGAATAAATAAATAAATAAATAAATAAATAAATAAATAAATAAATAAATAAATAAAGACAGACAGACAGATAGATAGACATATAGACACATAGATAGATAGATAGATAGATAGATAGATAGATAATAAAGACAAACAGATAGATAGATAGATAGATAGATAAATAAATAAATAAATAAATAAATAAATTGTTTTTATATTTCAACCATTATTAAACAATGTTTATACACTGGAAGACAATTTTTTAAATTTTCTATCATCGATTTCACGGGCTTATTTGTGACAATTTCTTCAAACAGTAAAAAATATGAATTCTGATTACTGTGTCATCAATAATGTTTTATCTTGTGATTGAACTGCGAGAAATTTAATTAATAGTCATATGTTACGATACTTTATCTCCAAATTAACAGGAAAAAGATGTATTTTTTTTCAATTACCAGTTTTAATTCCTTAACCCAGTTAGAATTAAAATACAAGAAATTGTGTCACAAAATAACTACAGGAAATATGCATACATATGCATACTAGCATGCAAATACATATGAGAACACACATACACACACCCTTGCACATATAAACAAACAAACAGGCGCACACACTTACCTGTATTTTCTACGGGTTGTTCTGTCGAAGTTTCAGTCATATTTGTTAACGATTATATACAATTTATAACAACTAATGCTCAGATTTTTCAGCTCTGATATCATAAGTTTTCTTCCCGACAGTCTTGTGTTTTCTTCTTTAAATGCCAATACCTAACGCTGTGTTAGAGTAAAGAGCTATGTACAAGGCTAATTCTCTCTTCCTAATTATGTTGAGTTAATACCCACTTCATTGTAATAAGGCTTATATACTTTGTGAAATAGGAGAAATAAAGGAAGTATGAATGATTAATCAGAGCTTAATTGTGGAATTCTAAACATATGGGAACTCTATTCTGATTCCCGATACCTTCCAATTAATACTCACATTGTTATAAAAATGTAACTTTGGCGCAGTCCAATTGACGTATTGGTATGGGGGAGCTTGTTTGACTTTCATCAATAATTTGTAAGATAAAACTGAATAATGAAAAAGGTTTTATAATACAAGAGTTTGCAGGGGGATAAGTTTGAAATTATAAGGCTGATATCCCCTTGGAATCTGTCTCTTTCAGAAACATCAGATGAAATCGACAGAGTACACCCAATTAGACAAGTAATTATCACCAAACCCTCTACAAGACTGGGGTTGATATGCCACATCAGGTGCACACTGTTTCCTCTACAACTAAAAACCAAATTTTCTGCCAATTACGAATATCGACAACAATTGTATAGTGTCGTAATACACATGGGCTATAATTTAGAAAGTCAGCTCAGATTTTTTCCATACTTGTTTGTTTCGCAAATTGAACTGGTTAAAAAAATCATAATCAGACTGATCTCAGAATGCATGATAAAAAAAAAACTTGCCAAGGAGTACCTGGTAGGTGTGGTAAGATGCCTCTGATGCCCTCCCCCTCCCCAAAAAGAAATTTTTAAAAAAGTTTCTGATCTTGATAGAAAATGTACAAAGGAGTTGGTATGGTTTTGTGCCTCTTACACCCCCCCTTGCACCCCCCCCCCCTCAAAAAAAAAAAGAAAAAAAAAGTTCTAATTAGACTGATTTTTTGGCACATGGTAATAAAAACTCGCCTAGGTGTTGGTATGATTTGGTTAGGTGTCTATGACCAACCAACTGCCCACACACACACACACACACACACACACACACACACACACTCATTATCTGATAATAAGACTGATCTAAGTAAGCACATAGTTAAAAAAAATGCTAAGGAGCTGGTATGTTTTAATTTATGCTGTCTAGGTTAGAAATCCACTCCGGCAGATCCTAGAGTAAAAAAGTTTAAGTTTCTCTAGACAGTCCATATTCTTTTCCCATCATCTCAAATTAACCACCTTGCTATAAGTGGAAACAAAAATTTTATACAATCTAGTCCACTCTCTTGTACGGTAAGCAGCACACTCAAGGCTAAACCAACAGTGGTTCCATGCCTTAGATAACATCATAGAGTGGAGTGCAGTGGAGTGGAGTAATGGTGTTTTAAGCCCCGATAACATCACAGAGGCATTTTAGACAGTCATTTGTATCAACAAACAAAACCACAATGAATTTACATAAAGAAACCTAATAAAAGACATAGAAAAAAATATTTAAAAAAAAAAATACCATCATATTTTTCTCACCCAGCTCAGCCCTAAGATAAAGATGGTGCTTAAAATTGTGAAATCTGTCTAAATTAAGAAACTCAGTGGTCAGGATCTTTCAAAAAATCTTCTTAAGATTCAGCACAGTAAGCCATTTTCTTTCTCACACCTGATACCCAAAATCTCCAATAATCTTAAAGTGTTAGTACACAGCATGACAAAACTACAGAAAATTGGTTAAATTATAAAAACTGATCAAAGGGATTTTAATTGGTCACAGAAGTCATTATATGTAACTTGGAGATAGTATAACTAATTTTAACTAATATATAATACAGAAAAAAAAATTATAAGAATTAATAGAAGTCTTGGTAGCCAAGTGGCCTAATGCGCTGGCTTATTGGTTTTCTCTGAATATTCTTGTTCCCTTCACTACTAGAAAAAACCTTTAAAAATTTAATGAAATACATGTAACCTTCATTAAATCAACACCATTTCACCCACCCAATAAAGATGAAAAAAAAGATAAATAATTACTCATTATATAAGAGGAAATTTTTTTAGTATTTAGTTGATTTAATTGATTTAATGGGGTTTTACTTCCCAGTCAAGAAAATTTCCCTTATTTCGAGATGTCACCAGCTATATGTAAAGTAGCAGAAATTTTGACCTTTGCAGGTGGGTTATTTAGCATGCTGTGACACAGTGCATCAATTTTTAAGGTCTTCTCCAAAGGACCCTGTGACTTTCATTTCAAAATGCCAAGTGCTTGGTGGAAGAACAGTCATTACCAATCTTTAAGTCTTGGTCAGACTTGGTGGGGGTTTAAACCCCAACCTCCCACATACAAAGTGAGCACTCTGCCAACTGAGCTATCATAGTGGTTTTAAGTACAGTATTTAGTATTTAATTAAAAATTAGAAAGAAAGTAATATATGGGACTAAATTTCTTTTGATTTAACAGTCATATATTTACTTTTAATTGTGATTTTGAGCATAAATTATACCACAATATGCCCAGGTATTGGCAGGCATTGGCAAGTATAGTCCTAGTGGTAATGACATTGGCTTTCAAATCCAAAGGCTGTGAGTTCCAACTCAATCAGGGACTTTAAAATTTTCCTTGTATGATTTTCATCTTCTTCTCATTCTCACTATGAATCTGTATGAAGCTTGTTACTATATTAGTCTTTCCCCTGATGAGACACAAAAACCAGGTCACGTGTCACACTACATGCTGAAGACACCTCTGAAAGTTTCAAAAAGAGTACCAGCAGACCACCTGTGGCAATAATCAACTGAAGCCTGGATTCAGCATAAAATGTACATAAAACACGTTCTTAAGTATTCAACTACACACTTAAACTGAGGTGTCTCAAGTTTTATCAATTAAATGACCACTATTGTCCTTCTTTGATTCAATCAGGAAGGGGTCAACTGATAATGACACAAAAATATTACCATTTTCTATAGATAATGTACTTGATATTCCTATCAGAAGTCTTGTCACTACAAGGATGATCCGCTTGTCATTATGCTGATGTCAGTTTTTGTATATATACATACACATGTATCTGGACTGCTAATAATGTCAGTATTTTATTGGTATTCCAAGCAATGATTTTTTTCAGTCTTGGAAATGCCTTTGTCAGTTGTATACATTCTGTATATTAAACTGCTCATTTTGAAACTGTGTAAATTTTTGTTTGTAGTTCATGCATGATAAACAGACAAACATGTTTTTTCATTAACAATTAAAATACATAAGGGTCATAAGGAATTGATGCTTTGTGTCGTGATAGGTGTGTCATGTTAACATCCCCTCAATGCGGTGGCAAAGTGCCAGCTAAAAGATCCTAGAACCGGCCAGGAAAGGTTCAACCAAATAGCTTTTCTCTCCCTGATGAAATTTTTTTTAGACATCTGGGCAATTTTGCAACTGCACCAGTTCCATTTCTGTGTGAGAGTGACACAACCTGAGGTAGAATGGTGTGGGTATGTAAACTGGGGGTTAGATGATGACTTGCTCACTTAAGGCCAAGATTGAGCAAGTTTCTTGTGTCATATTATAGCTTCAGATAAAATCCCATCAAGGCAAATCCTATCATGATGAAATAAAAGGGAGTATTATTAATATCATAATCATCATCATCATCATTATTATTATTATTATTATTATTATTATTATTATTATTATTACTATTGTAGTTGTTGTTGTTATTATTACATGTACATGTATTTATTATTATTATTATTATTATTATTATTATTATTATTATTATTATTATTATCGTAGTTGTTGTTGTTATTATTACATGTACATGTATTTATTATTATTATTATTATTATTATTATTATTATTATTATTATTATTATATTTGAGGTTAGTGGTTTTTAATAGTGCCTTGGTTTCCTCAAAATTATCTCAGAACTGATTGCTTTGATAAAATTATAAATATCTTATTCCTAGACTGAAAACTTCACTCTAATTATCAAACTGCCATTCCTAGTGCATTACCTAGAATTTTACCTAAAGCTGGTGATGTCTCTATATTAGTAGCTTCCTAATCTGTGACTGGGCCCTTAATATAACCAGCTGACCACATCTCGTTACAAAGATTATGTATATGTAGTATGTTCAGTTTTTAATTTAATTCAGTTTTTGTCACATTCGTTCTAAGTCAATCAATGGCGATACTCTTTTATTCTATATACAAGTATAACTCTTAACCTAATCAATTTCTTTTTTAATATCTCAAAACAGTTTGCACAACTTACAAATAAAATTATACCATTAAATTATAAATGAAAAAAGGTGACATCTTTTCTGATATATTGACAAATTGCAAACTGAAATGTCTCCATTAATTTTAGATATTCCTGTGGGGTGCAAATCTAAGAGCTAAGGTGTTGTTTTTACCTCCCTCATGTTCACATATTTGACAGTTAATCAAGATTTGTGAGCAAATACCACATAATACACTTCAAAATAATCTGTTTTTCTTAAGTAATAAAAGAGAATTATCAGATTTTGTCAAGTTGGTGAGAGATTAAACATGACAAATGTCTTCAAAACATGTTAGAATACTTGTCAAAGAAACCCAAATAGTTCTGATAATTTCGTTATAACATCTATGGGTTTAATTTCAGCATTCTAAATATTGGCTTACTCCCCAGTTTACAAAAAAAAAAACAAAAAAACACCAATTAGATTGCAGGTATTCTGAGCATTCTAAATATTGGCTTACTCCCCAGTTTATAAAAAACAAAAATCTGATGTGGGTATTCTGAGTATTCTAAAAACTGGCTTACTCCCCAGTTTATATAAAACACCAATCAGACTGAAAATATCTTACACATATTTTTGTCAATTCTATCAATTTTGTTAATACATCCTAGTTTATAACAAAACCAACAAAAAATTGCAGGTAACATACCTCTTTGAAACTTTAAAAAACATCCAACTCCAAAGAGCTAGCACTTCAAAATTCAATTTTAAAGTAACATTTGTCCAGCCATTCTTATTCTTCATAAATTAACTCTCATTCATTAATCCATTCAATCTTATTCATTCATCCATCCATCAATTGATCAATTCATTCATTCATCCATCCATCCATTCATCCATCCATCCATTTATTCATTCAATTATTCATTTTATGTCAGTTTACCAATTCATTAAAATAGTATCATTCATCAATGAGAAAACACGTGTTTACCTATCATTATGTCAAGACTGGCTCCCCATAATTCATAAAATACATTATTTCTCTAAACTCAGCAAAAAAGCCAGATAAAAATCCTCATGCGATATAAAAATATCTGGATGACACACCAATATTGTTCATGTCTAAACTGAACATCTAATTCTATTAATAATCATAATAGTAGACTTACTTTGATTGACATTTTCATCTTCGACATCCGTGGTAAGAGTCAGTGTCTGATTTTCTAGGTGCTCCTCACCTGAAAAAAGGAAGACAATACAACATAAAAAAGTAGACATATGAAATGGGATGTTGCATCCCTGTCAATCTTTTCATTTATATCTAAATACAACCAGCTATATGATATTGGTGTAACTTTGCAGTGCACTTACAGGAAGAGAATTATGAGGATTTTCTATCCTATCTGCCACAGAAGCATTGCATCTTAAAGACCCAAGTGTGTGCAAGCTATGAAAATCACCCCAGAAAATTTTACTTCACAATGGCCACACATCCAGTAGGATAGATCAATATAAGTTATAAAACAAATGAGATGTATTTAAAGAACACTCTTCACAGTACAAAAAGATTAGTAATTAATCCAGGGACACCAAAAAAAATTAAATTAAAAAAGAAAGAATAAAAAATACTAGATATGTTTCTTTGAAACAGATGTGTCACCTGACACTGCATAAAAATCAATCAAAGGGAAATAATTCAAAAACGGAACAAGATAGAGTTGTGGTTCTTGTGCACTGCACTTCGAGTCATTGCCAGAAACATGTACACCAAGTTTGGAGTCATTTGAACTTACTACGCCAAAGTTATGCTCCGGACAAGAAATGCTCTATAAAAATCAATCAAAGGGAAATAATTCAAAAAACGGAAAAAGATAGAGTTGCGGTTCTTGTGCAATGCACTTCGAGTCATTGCCAGAAACATGCACACCAAGTTTGGAGTCATTTGAACATACAACACCAATGTTATGCTCCGAACAAGGAAATCCGGACGCTGCAGACGTCGACGCCGACGCACCAAAAGTAATCCCTATATGTCGCCTAGTTAGGCGACACAAAAATGTAACCAGGTTTTACAATATTGTAACACTGATTTGGGTGACAAAGTTATAAAGGGCATCGTAACCACTATACAGTGGCAATAAGTGAGGTGACAATAGTAGCTAGGGGCATTTTGACCAGATTTTGCTATATTGTGACAATCAGGAAACACATTATCTAAGGACAGTGGCAATAAGTGAGGTGACAATAGTAACTAGAGGCATTTTAATCCAGGTTTAACAATAAACAAGACAACAAAGTTATCTAGGGGCATTGTAACCAGGTTTTATTATACTGTGACAATAAGTGAGGTGGTAAAAGTAACTAGAGGCATTGTAACCAGGTTTAACAATAAGCAAGACAATACAGTTATCTAGGGGCATTGTAACCAGGTTTTATTATACTGTGACAATAAGTGAGGTGGTAAAAGTAACTAGAGGCATTGTAACCAGGTTTAACAATAAGCTAGACAATACAGTTATCTAGGGGCATTGTAACCAGGTTTTATTATACTGTGACAATAAGTGAGGTGGTAAAAGTAACTAGAGGCATTGTAACCAGGTTTAACAATAAGCAAGGCAATACAGTTATCTAGGGGCATTGTAACCAGATTTTATTATACTGTGACAATAAGCATGGTAACAAAGTTATCTAGGGGCATTGTAACCAGATTTTACTATACTGTGACAATAAGCATGGTAACAAAGTTATCAGGGGGCATTGTAACCAGATTTTACTATACTGTGACAATAAGCATGGTAACAAAGTTATCAGGGGGCATTGTAACCAGGTTTTACTATACTGTGACAATAAGCATGGTAACAAAGTTATCAGGGGGCATTGTAACCAGGTTTAACAATAAGCAAGACAATACAGTTATCTAGGGGCATTGTAACCAGGTTTTATTATACTGTGACAATAAGCATGGTAACCAAGTTATCAGGGGGCATTGTAACCAGGTTTAACAATAAGCAAGACAATACAGTTATCTAGGGGCATTGTAACCAGGTTTTATTATACTGTGACAATAAGCATGGTAACAAAGTTATCTAGGGGCATTGTAACCAGGTTTAACAATAAGCAAGACAATACAGTTATCTAGGGGCATTGTAACCAGGTTTTACTATACTGTGACAATAAGCATGGTAACAAAGTTATCAGGGGGCATTGTAACCAGGTTTAACAATAAGCAAGACAATACAGTTATCTAGGGGCATTGTAACCAGGTTTTACTATACTGTGACAATAAGCATGGTAACAAAGTTATCAGGGGGCATTGTAACCAGGTTTTACTATACTGTGACAATAAGCATGGTAACCAAGTTATCTAGGGGCATTGTAACCCGATTTTACTATACTGTGACAATAAGCATGGTAACAAAGTTATCAGGGGGCATTGTAACCAGGTTTTACTATACTGTGACAATAAGCATGGTAACCAAGTTATCTAGGGGCATTGTAACCCGATTTTACTATACTGTGACAATAAGCATGGTAACAAAGTTATCAGGGGGCATTGTAACCAGGTTTAACAATAAGCAAGACAAAACAGTTATCTAGGGGCATTGTAACCAGATTTTATTATACTGTGACAATAAGCATGGTAACAAAGTTATCTAGGGGCATTGTAACCAGATTTTACTATACTGTGACAATAAGCATGGTAACAAAGTTATCTAGGGGCATTGTAACCAGATTTTACTATACTGTGACAATAAGCATGGTAACAAAGTTATCTAGGGGCATTGTAACCAGGTTTAACAATAAGCAAGACAATACAGTTATCTAGGGGCATTGTAACCAGGTTTTATTATACTGTGACAATAAGCATGGTAACAAAGTTATCTAGGGGCATTGTAACCAGATTTTACTATACTGTGACAATAAGCATGGTAACAAAGTTATGTAGGGGCATTGTAACCAGGTTTAACAATAAGCAAGACAATACAGTTATCTAGGGGCATTGTAACCAGGTTTTATTATACTGTGACAATAAGCATGGTAACAAAGTTATCTAGGGGCATTGTTACCAGATTTTACTATACTGTGACAATAAGCATGGTAACCAAGTTATCTAGGGGCATTGTAACCAGATTTTACTATACTGTGACAATAAGCATGGTAACAAAGTTATCAGGGGACATTGTAACCAGATTTTACTATACTGTGACAATAAGCATGGTAACAAAGTTATCTAGGGGCATTGTAACTAGATTTTACTATACTGTGACAATAAGCATGGTAACAAAGTTATCTAGGGGCATTGTAACCAGATTTTACTATACTGTGACAATAAGCATGGTAACAAAGTTATCTAGGGACATTGTAACCAGATTTTACTATACTATGACAATAAGCATGGTAACAAAGTTATCTAGGGGCATTGTAACCAGATTTTACTATACTGTGACAATAAGCATGGTAACACAGTTATCTAGGGGCATTGTAACCAGGTTTTACTGCACTCTGACAATAACTGAGATTCCCTATTTATTTAGGTCCATTATAACAATGATTTACTTTAAATTTCTGCCAAAGAGGATCTCTATTAAGCTCTTCAGATTTGTTTTGACACAAGTTGCCTGGGTATAAATATCAGTGTAAGCTATTTTAAGATAGTGGGCACACATCACAACAATGCAATTCAAACAAAACTATAAAGAAAGTACCAGTTATAACAAAGGACACATCTGTTTGTGTATGAAATATAAATTATCATTTCTGATTGATAAAAGTTTTCTTATAAAAACATAATTGTGTCTTGAAATATCAGACTTGAGAAAATAAGACAAATTATTTGGTTTAATTTGTAGTTGTCTGTCGAAATGAACTTTGATATTGAAAAACAAATTAACTTTTGGATAGAAAATATGTGTTCAGCGAAAAATGAGATTCTTCTAAAAATGATGAATAAGTATACAATTTTTGTTAGTTTGGAATAAAAGGCCTAAAACCTAAGGTAGGGAATACAATTATATACTAGTATATATTCATGTATAGAATGATTAAGTCTTAAAGGTATGTGTATATATTAAAGAAATCAAGATATAAATTATATACCATATAAAAAATCTGTATATAAATAAGAATGATAGGTAACAGAAAATACCAAAGTAAGTTTGAAAATATAATCAGTAATTTAAAAAAAAAAATAAAGTTAAAAAAAAAAAAACAAATTTAAAAAGTCCTGACATACAAATTCAATACCCACCCCAACTTTGTTTTCTTTGTACATTGGTGTCATATTTAATAGTGATATGATTTTTTTAATAGTGATATGATTTTTTTAATAGTGATATGATTTTTTTTTTTTGATAGCAAAGTGGAGTTGAGTGCCAGTTATGATTCCTTCCAATAAATGTATACCATGGTGGTCAATTCTGGGATGGCGTGGGAAACCAGAATACCCCTCCCCCACCTCCTACCCCACCCCCCCAAAATAAAAAAAAACAAGAGGCCCATGAGCCTTACACTCATCTGAGGAAATGTCCAAAACTTACAAAGAGCTTAATTACAAAAACTTCACAAAATGGGTCAAAGACTCAATGGGCTTGTTGTTTTTTTTAAATTTCTATTGAATAGGTGTAAGTGTGGAAGGAATTTTAAATAATTACACAAATTAAGGTGCACAAGTTGTTTTTTTTTCAATACTTCACAGAAAGTCATGATAAATGGGGAAAAGGTCCAACAATGACAATATACATGTATATGAAAGAGTAATGAAGCAAGTATATATATGTATTAGGAAAATCTCAATCATTTTAACATTTTCTAAAGCTATAGTAAATTGAAAAAATGTGCACCAGAAACTTTACATTGTACACAAGCTAAGTCTGGAAAAATGGGGAAAAGATCTTGAAATATTTCCATAAAATCAGGTGCACATCTTCAATATATATAGAAACATTCTGTGAAGTTACAAGGTTGTCTTTGGCAGAAATGTTTTGAATTCATATATCTCATAAAATTTGCAAAAAAAATTGCCTAAAACTGCATAAATTTACCAATTAGGTCATGACCTTGATTTGTGACCATGACCCTATTTAAAAGGTCATTTCAAGAAAAAGTCAAAACTGAGAACCCCATGTCAATATCTGTTCAAATAGTCAAGTTATAACAATTTTAAGCCATTTTATGAAATTTTTAAAATTAAATGCATGAAATGAACAAACTATAGGCTTAAGACCCTAGAGAAATATAACATCAGATTTTTTCTCCCATCATCTGTTTTGGAGAAGAAGATTTTTTAAGATTTTTATACCTCTAGGTCACCTTGACCTAGTTTTGGTAGCCATGGCAACGGCATGCACAAATCTGAATTGCACTGGCCCATGTATGCTTCTGACCAAGTATAATTGAAATCTGTCCAGCAGTTTTGAAGGAGAAGTTGAAAATAGGTGTTAACGATGCATGCATGCACGCACATACACATGCCATGCCATGCAACAAGCTCACATGACCTTTTGGTCAGGTGAGCTAAAAATACAACACAGACCTTCTGATGTCAACTTTCTTGCATTGATATGATCAAACCTACAAGGTTGGAGTTGCCACCCAATTCTCTGATTATCAACAGCTTAAATCATGTTTCTTTTCTATGTAAAGATAAGGCAGTCATTACCGCATACATTTTGTGCAGAACATTTCCATATTCATAAATATCGTTTTAACAAGAAAACACGAACTGACAGCATTCTATATATGATGGAGACAAAAGCTTAGTACATAAACATCAGACATCAAGAAGTATATTGGTGAACCCATAGGGGCTTGCCAGCATTCCACATGTTATACCCTATAAGGTTTGTGTGGAAAAATTATTTCCATTGGATACAGAATCAACTGTCAACATTTTCCCATAGACACGGTGTTATTCTGGGAATTCGTGGCATAAACATTTTCCAAATCGTTCAGCACAAATGTTTAGGGTACTTATTATGATTTGTGCTGGCAAACTCTATTTAACTGCATTTTTTACATTTTTTTTTTAACATTTTATTGTGTTTAAAATCATGCTACTTGTATCAGAATTTAAGTTTAATTTTCATCAGTATGGATATCAGGGATTTATTATTTAGTTATCAAACATATTTTATGTGGGTATCTATAAATATTTGATTTAGTTCCGGAAATTGAGTTTTCATGAGACCATTACATTTTTAGATATGAAGTTTCAAAAAAATAATCACATATCAAAACAATAAAAATAATAAACCAGGGATTGGGAAAATGCAAATAAAAACATAATGAAATAAATCTTCCGAGAAAGAATTTAAAAAAAAATCTTAATTTATTATTTAACTATAATATCACAAAGGGCAAATAAACAATTAAAACAGTGATAGCATAAAAATATGCTTTCTTATACAATCTTACAATTCATCACTGCCGACCCCAAAATAAGCATTAAAAACTAAGAAGACCCAAAAACTCAATTACAAACTTTACCAAAAGATAATTGAACAATATTAAGAACACATCGAAAAGCCCATGGGTGTGGAAGTAACGACTCATACTTCAATTATCACCTGCTGACGACGGATCAAATAAGACGTGTAATTCTTTTTGACCAATCAAATTTGTTGTGTGAAAATTTTTTCTTTAATAATGTTGTAAGATTGTATGTTGATGCAGTGTGATTGTTATTATTTGTCTTGATTATAAAATTGATGAAGTCATTTATTCTATATCCATGTTGAAATTGAAGAATTACAAAGGAAATTGTCTTGGCATGATAGAAGACAGAAGATTTGGATCATCATGAGCTAAAGAATCTGATTTTTTCTAATTGATCAAAGCCTAACAGAATATTGGAATGTGCCTTTGTAGAGTGAAACCTGTTTAAGCAGAAATACTTCCTGGTCTTAAATTCTGTTCATGTTAAGTCATTGTTTCAGTCTTGTCATGATAGAAGACAGACGATTTGGATTATCATGAGCTAAAGAATCTGATTTTTTCTAATTGATCAAAGCCTAACAGAATATTGGAATGTGCCTTTGTAGAGTGAAACCTGTTTAAGCAGAAATACTTCCTGGTCTTAAATTCTGTTCATGTTAAGTCATTGTTTCAGTCTTGTCATGATAGAAGACAGACGATTTGGATCATCATGAGCTAAAGAATCTGATTTTTTCTAATTGATCAAAGCCTAACAGAATATTGGAATGTGCCTTTGTAGAGTGAAACCTGTTTAAGCAGAAATACTTCCTGGTCTAAAATTCTGTTCATGTTAAGTCATTGTTTCAGTCTTGTCATGATAGAACCATAGAAGACAGATGATTTGGATCATCATGAGCTAAAGAATCTGATTTTTTCTAATTGATCAAAGCCTAACAGAATACTGGAATTTTCATTTATACAGTAAAACTTGTTAATATAGAAACACTTCCTGGTCTGAAAATTTTGTTCAAATCAGGGTTCATTCTTGAAATGATATTGGATCATCATAAGCTAAAGAATCTGATTTTTTTCTAAATTGATCAAGGCCTAACAGAATATTCGAATTTTCATTTATACAAGAAAAACTGGTTATATTAAAAACAGTTCCTGGTCTGAAAATTTGTTTATGTTAAGTCAGGGTTTCAGTTTACAATAAATGATATAAATAGTATGCCTATAAACTTAGCTGTGTGATAGGTCCTTGAGTCTGACATTTCATTTTGTATTGCTACATTCTGTCCAAATGAACTTGCACCAACATAATGATGGGATTTCCCTGACAATAAACTTAATGGCATTCCATTCAAGGAGAATAAAGTCTCTTACATTTAGCTGCTTCATGTTAATGTAGCTGGGGTAAATGCCAAACTGAAAACCCATGTTTTTTTTTTTTTTAAGTCTTGAAATTTATGAAACTTTAATTTTCACTAAGAAGAACAATGTCTGTACAAATTTTATTAAAAGGTCTTGTCACACAGATAATAAACATTTGTGAGGGAGTCTTTAAATGGGGATAAAAGCATTCTGCATGGTATCTGTGAACAGTTGTGTAAAAATATCAGTCGGGTAAACAAGAGTAGCACATAGTACCTGTCAACCTTTGTTTGAAAACCACATAATATACCTGTCAAGGTTTCTGTGGAACTATCAATGGGGTTTTTACTTACATCCAAAATGGTAGAGAAAACCAGAGTGCCCCAGAGAAACCACCAACTTTCATTAAGCTGACTGACAAACTTCAGTCAGTCCAGAGTGCCCCAGAGAAACCACCAACTTTCATTAAGTTGACTGACAAACTTCAGACGGTCCAGAGCACCCCAGAGAAACCACCAACTTTCATTAAGCTGACTGACAAACTTCAGTCATAGTGTGATTTGAACCTAGACAACGAGAGGCATTATAATCCTTAAGCAAGCCCTTAATTTTTAAAATTTTTATTCATTTATTTTCTATTTTATTCATTTTTTATTTAATTTATGTTTTTTTATTTACTTAAGTTTGAAATATCAAACTTATTTTCTACTTTCAGGAATTATCAATAATTTTCAAAGAACATTCACACACACACACACACACACACACACACACACACACACACACATTTATATATATATGAACTGATAGTAATATTGATAAAAACCTTAATTAAGCAATAAAATACTTCTAAATGTGACTACTTAGCAATGAAAACTCAATAATCATATTAAGCGGTCAAATTCAGTAATCAGAACTGTTTCATTCCCGTTTAAGTGAACGAATCGGAAAACAATGTTTCCTGTCTTTCCCATGAGCAGAATTCAAAAAGCAATTTATTGAAAATTAATTCTATACAATGGCCATTGATGCCAAGAACAGACCATTCAGTTCAATCATCAAGGGACGCAAATCACAATATTTGGCACTTAGACCTTTGTAATTATAGAGCCAAATGTGATTTAACCGACAAACTCTTCGGATTAGCCATCGGTAAATTACGCTGATATGCAGCTATGGTCATAGTTTCATGATGTCTTATATTTAATGTCTTAAATCTTAATTAAGAACCCCGACTTTGTGTGGAATTACTAATCAATGACATGCAAGGTGTAATTAGAACAGTATTACAGGGTGTTAAACTAGTGTTCTTAAATCTCAGAAGTTTCCAATGCTGTCCGGCCTAATAACATATTTATGTACACCTAACGGATTATTCAAACAGTTTTATGTCCAACTAGTTTAAAATATATATGTGTTTTCGGGTCGGTAATTAGAAAATGCTTGTTGATTGTGTCACTATATTTCCAGTCCAAATTAAATTCCCGGAGTTTTTAAAGCCTAAATTGGACCATAACACAATGTCTTTAGATAATCTGTGAGGGTAATAATGACAGGTTTCTCAGTACAAAGGTTTTAAAAAAGGTATTCTTTAGGTCGGAATGTTGTTTTGATAACAAAGCAGAATTGGTACTTGAAGTCCAATAGGTACATAATTCAATCTAATTATCCAGTGCACTTGATTAATTGTTATGACCTTTACATAAAGATTTCTGGGTTTATATTGTCCGACGAACTTAAAAAACTTAATGTTAGTGTGAGATAAAAGTCTGACTGATTTATTGATTAACTGATTGACTGACTGATTGACTGATTGATTGATTGATTGATTATTTACTTATTACTCTTATCTATTTATTTATTTACTTTATTATTTCTTTATTTTTTATGTTAATTTGTTTTTTAAATTTATCTATTTATTTTCTTTCTTATTTATTTGTTTATTTATTTTTTAAGTTTGTATGTTTATTTATTTATTTATTTATTTATTTATTTATTTGTCCATTGAAATTTGTTTGATTTTTATTACTTTCCAGCTTTTAAATTTAACCTGACTTTGCTTACATTACAAGAATTAATATGTTAGCGGTATAATTTTAAACAACCTCAATGTCTCTCAATGTTATATGTAAAAAGGGAAAGGGCCATAAATAGGCTCCAAAAATGCCTTGCAAGAACCCTGTTAATGATATCCCTCATTAATAAAGGGATTGCTAATTGATTGATTGATACCAAGTTATAGGTGATAGTGTCTCTCACTATGTAGGTATATTCCATGAAGGCAAACCCTAGTGTCAGTTTAGTTTCCGACAGCCATAGATTTCTCCAAACACTCTAGTTTCCTCCATCATTCTAGAAATGAGCACCTTGATTTAAGTGAAAGATCTTAAGTAGATTGTAAGAAAAACAAGAATTCCATGGAATTAAATGTCTGGCCTGGTTAGTTTTTGACTTTAACATAAACTTTCACAGTTTGACATGCCACCGCCGACACCGTAAAAGTAACACCTAAGTCTCGCCTAATGGCGATGCCAGACTCGACAAAAAAACATTCTACCATTCCACACTCAATAATTTTTCACTGTTATGAGAAGTATTAGCATTGTGGATCTATGCTATGCACTGAATGCAAATATTAACTGTCAAATGCAGCTCCTTAGCTTAAAGAACACTCTTCCAGTGTTAAGGATCCCAGATTTAGTCAGTGTCATACCTTAGGAATTTTTTTCAGCCAGTAGACCATTTCCTGCATTTTTTTCATTCCATATTATGGAATTATCTTTACAACAAAGTGATTTTTTTTGTTGCGAAGACCGACATCCAACTCAGGATAGATCCTAATGTAGGAAAGTTTGACAGTTGTCTGGTTAAAGCCAGGTGTGCTTTTTCCTGTACACTCTGGTTTCCCAAACCATTTCTCTAGAAATGACTGTCATAATTTAAATGAAATAATATAACCCAAAAAGTTGGGGCATCTTTAGATTAGTAACAACATAATTTCAATTAATAAACTAGCTAATCAAATATTTTTTTTTTGTACAAACCTTTCATTTCTCCAAAATTTATTATCAAGCTTTCACTGACAAAAAAAACAAAATATCAAAACTTTCCAATAACATCTTGAATTTCAAAAGTTCCTTTTTCTCCAAAAAATTAATGCTATGATAAAACCAGTTCGTACAAAACTCAAAACTAAAGCTTCAAGATGAACAGAACCAGTTCATAAATTTCTTAACATATAATGAAACATATAATGAAAGCACAAATAAACAAAAAAACTTGCAATTAAGAGTGTATACATTGTATACATTTTGTATATATATATATATATATATATATATATATATATATATATATATATATATATATATATATATATATATATATTTATTTATTTATTTATTTATTTATTTATTCAATTATGATCAAATACTTTACAAGTGACCATATCATAATTTTTATATTTTTATATTTTTATCAATCTTTATTGAGCTGTGAAGTAGGGGTGTGACTGGATAACTTCACCACCATATAAACAATTTATTGCATGTTGGAGCCTAAGGTCAGGGTGCCAGGCTAACCATGTGTGGCATTCCCAGAGTTATCACATGAGCTAATCAGCATCAATGGTCAAATGGCTACTTAATGGTCATTTACACTTTAAGTGACACACACAATAACTTTGTTTGCCTCCAGGCTTCTCCATGGATATTAATAACAAATATGAACAAAATATAAACAATATATACATGCAGATTATTAGATACAAATTCAGTGATACATAAATAGAAATTTGGGCTTTATCCTGTTTCATACAATCAAGGTCGAGCAAGATGAAGCAGGGCTAAGTCAGTTCAGGAGCTAGAACTATTTACTGCCAGACATTTTTGTCTGGATTTTTAGCCTTGTGGTAGAACCCATTCTTATCACCACAGAGGGCTAGGTTTCATCCTAAGCCAGGGCAATCAGAGGAAACAAATTTGAATGTGTTTCTCCCTCCTGTTATATTGGAACCCAACAAAATGACCTAAGAATGGGTTGTGTGAACATTTTAATGTGTTCCTCCCTCCTGTTACATTAGTACCAAACAAAATAGCCAAAGACGGGGTTGTGTGAGATTTCCATGGTGACACAGGGAAGGAAAGTAACTAAGCTGTGGTGTTAGTAGATATAGAATAGAATGATTTAATGCTCAACTTCTGGTCATAATCTTCTAGCCTTCTGATAGAGAGCTGGCTTATCACGTAAGAGGACTGGCTTTGATCCTTGGCTTGATGAAGAAGTTTGTTTAGGTGTTTTATAATTACTATTACTCTAACCAAGACTTGAAAATTAGTAGTGACCGATATCACCAAGCACTTCATAATTTGAAACGAAAGTCACAAAGTCTTTCGGAAAAGACCTTAAAAACTGGTGTCCAATGTTACAGCAGGCATGGCATGCTAAAGAACCTTCCCTGCACAATTTGCCCTTAGCACAGTGAAAAGGAAAAAAAATTTTGCCACTTCATCTATAGATGGTGGCATCTTGATATCAGTGAAATATTCTTGGTTGGTATGTAAAACCCCATTAAATCAATCACTCCTGTTACATAACCAATAACTTTATAATTTCATCTATGATAAACTATGATTAACTGTTTAAATTTACAATTACCTGCATTATCTGAATGTCAACTATTCAATAAAGATTACTGGTATTAATTGAAGTGTGAATTTTTTTAAGTAAGTTTGTGAAAAAGGTATCACATGTGGTGTTGTTGGTTTCAAAATTAATCTTCGAATGTATAATTTCAAAAAATTCCTGTTAGCATTCAATCATTCATTATTATGAATCAAGCAATTACAATCAAGTTTTGAATACGTCAACTATCGCAGTTAAAAAAAAATATGAAATTCTTCCTTATACTTATCCTTACGATACAAATTTACGGTCATTCTGTTTTTTATAATAAGCATGGAAGATTACCAATGATAACAGTAAAACACAAATCCAATAATTAATCAAATGACCGCAGAAACATGCTATGTAAGAAACTGCTTAATTTTGATGTGTAAAGGGAGATAACTCTATTACCAAAAATGATAAATAAGTGTACAAAACACAATGATTTCATTCCTCTCTTAGACAAATGAAAAATAAAATCAAATGTGAATGATTAAATCGCTTGAAGTAACCAATCTCATTAAGTCATTTATAATCTAATTACAGTTTAAACATTAAAACTGTTACTATGGATAACTTGAAATAATTGACTGAAATGATCCATTAGTCAGCAGCAACAAGAAGCAATTCTGTAACAAATGATGTGAATTGCAGTAGATGTGTTTTATTCCCCAGTAAAATTTCTTCATTTATCTTGACTTTGTGATGGTGAGTTGTGGATGGTGGAAGAGCTTAGAATACTTAGAGAAAACCACTAACCATCAGATATCTAAATGACAAGTTTTATCACTCTAGCCGGGGAGATTAAAACTATCGTGGAGAAACACCCTGTGAGTTTTTAGCACATATTTTAAACTTCTCGACTACAAATATGTTACTTATTTAAATTTCATCATAAATAATCAAAATCAGCATTTGTTTGAAGCAATGTGCACAGATAATGATGAATGAATGTTTTTAGATTACACATAATAAAGTGTTAATACTTGAGTACCATACTAGTATGTGGCGTTTTCAAAATCTTTGCACATAGTCAAGATTTAGCAACTGAAAGCTTATTTCATCAATACTGCCTTGAAATTAACCTTTGTCTTTAACTTCGTGTATAAAAACAATGATTACAAACATCACGGTTATATGCACTGAAATATTACTATAATTAACTAAACAGAAGCTTATACTTAAATGCAAATCTTTTGTGTAAAAATTTTGTTTCTTTCATTTTTAAATATTCCTAATCTTGTTATTTGGAATATATACTAAGTATTCTTTTCTGAAAATTCACTTTATATTTCATATAATTTTATAATGATCATCTCCCATTTAATCATTTTATTTGTTTATACACAAGATATCGAGCTTTGATTGTCTCTAGATGGCACCTTGATTGACATCATCTGAGCCTGTAACCATCTTTAGTAAAACCTAAGTAATGTCTACGTCTTTTGACCTTGACCCTATTATGAAGGTCACTTAAAACATTAAAAATTGAAATCCCCATAAATTTTTTTACATATGGTAAAAATAAAACAAATCTTAGACTCATTTCAAAAATAAGGTCATATACAAATTGCTATTTTCAAGCATGGAAGAACAAAACTGCAGAAAACTGATTTTTGCATGAATTTTGTGAGTTCAAGGACCATAAATCTGCAAAAATTGTTCAGGCAAAAATAAAATTTGAACTCGCTTTGTAACTTGTTGTAGCAAAATATATACCAATTTACAAGCCAATATCTGTAAGCATAATGAAACAATTGAAAATTGATTTAGTTAACTGACAAATATATGAATGGACAGACGGACAGATGGACAGATGGACAGACTACAAATCTAAAGTCCTCTTTGGCATTTAAAGGCATGGGACTTTGCTAGTATTTAAAAGATTTGACTAGTTTCAAATTAACTAAGAAAGAGAGAAAGAAGAAGAGTGAAAATTATTGAAATTTAACAATTACCTTCCATATTTTTCTACTTTTTAAAACTATAAACAAATATATAAATTAATTCTCCAGAAACTGATGTGTCAAGGATGATTAAATCCATGAAATTATCTGCAGGTAAAATGATGTAAAACAGTGAACTTCATCAATATCCCAGTGGTAAGGGTTGTCAATTTCATGAGGGTCATCAATTTCATTCTATAATTTCAGGTAATATTGAAAGGTATAATACACAGTAACACAGGAACAAGTACACATGTTACATGCCCTGCTAACTAATGACCGTTTAATACTGAATATGATTTCCATCAAATTTTTTTTTAAAAATATTTGCCTGCTGGGCTTTCTAACTGGTGTCACCCGAACAAGCTGTCTTTACTTCATCAGTCATATATATATATAATTATATACAAAGACATATATATATATATATATATATGGATTTCCTATGAATGTTAGGTAAGCTATATTTACAGATTTTAATACTTATGCCCTGTGGCAGGTAACTGATTTTCATTTGATTAACGGTTTAAGCAACATGTTTATTTGATTGATATCTGATTGAGTTCATTGCCTTAAAACAAAAGCAATTTTCTTGCTCATCATTCTGTTTAAGTTTAAAAGTTTATGAAATAGTTACAAAACAGAAAGACTTCCAAGATCTTGTCCTCACCAAATTTTTAATTTATACAAGTATCGAAATGGCCTAAAATGATGAAATTGAAACTGTATTTATGTGAAAAATATCTTATTTATTTTTTACATAGTATTTAATGGGTTGGAGGGGTTACAAAAGGAAGTTTAATCCCTACAAACTGCTTACAACCCCATCCCACCCCACCCCTTATAAAGGTACTGAATCATTACTGTAAAATGTTTTACTCCTTATTCTGGGTATATAGGTATTATCAGAAGTCCATGAAGCCCAAGGCGTTCAGAATATATTTGAATTACCCACAATGCAGTTCTCCAGTGAAGAAAATTAGTTCAAAAATTTGCCATGGGAGGGCGCTATCTAGATACCCTATACGTCACATCATTCTAAAATCGACATTAAAGGAAGCAAAGCGATGCAAAGGGGTATATAGAGACTTACACACTTCAAGTAATTCATGGACTTCTGGTATTATATCCTTAAATCTGGGCACATAATTTTCTTGTTTAGCTCTTTAAGCAACATGGTTTTTTTTACAAATATTGGACCAAGTTCAACGCCTTAAAAAATTCTGATGTTTGTGCTGTAAAAGTTAAATAGCTTAAACGGTACACAATTACAAAGTGATATATAATACCCCCAAATCTGGATACCAAGTTTTATACATGTATATAATTTCCCATCACCCAGTAAAAATTATTTATCAAGGCCATCTGTTCTAAGATAGTAGAGAAAAACAGAGAGCCTGAAGAAAACCACTGACCTTTGGCAAGGAAACTGACAAACTTTCTCACACTAGGCTCACCCGTGACAGCGAGGTGGTACCAAACTACACAGATAAGTCTACAGGTGAATAGATTGAACTATTGCTCAGATGTCTATTACAGGATTACAGGTTCTATTTAATATAGGTTCTATTTAAATTAAGTCACTCGTATATTCACTGTCATCACTAGATTTTAGTCAAAAGACCTGTACAGCTAAGAGGTACACAGATCAGCTGGTTAACAGATGACTTTAATATTACATTAAATATGAAATTAAAAAAATCTCCCAGGCTATATAAGTCTCTAAATCGAAAAAAAAAGTCATTTTTCATAAATTTTTAATATTATAATATATCAATATTTTTTTTATATTCAATAATAAAATTTTCATCAATGACAGCTTTACAAATCAAAACGTTTTATTATTTTTGTCAATATTAACTATGAGAAAAAATATCAAAAAGGTTTTATCATATCCATCAATACTCACTAAGAGAAAACCCTCAAATTTATTATGAGAAAAGGAAAATGTTTTATTTTTCACATTAAATTTAACTGTGATAAACAATGAACATTTCAAATGAAGCCATCCATTTTATACAATGTTACTAGACGCTCAATCAAGGACAATTAAAAAGAAACATTAATTACCATAATAAAACGAAATCAACAACCATACTAACAGATGAATGAGTTAATTACACATTGAATTCATTCATCAAAAAAAAAAAAAAAATCATTATGCAAATTCAAATTCATCTACATGTGAAGAATTTAGAATATAAATGTATGGAGAATTTGAAAAATAAAAATGTATGCCTCATTAACTACTTTTAAATAATTAACAATCATGTAAATTTGATGCACTATATATAAATATTGAATAAATCTGGATTAAATGGACGGTGGCCTGAGGTGGATTGGGGAGCCTGGATGGTCAAGTGGTCTAAATTGCAAACTTACGATCACAAAGTTTCTCACTATCTAGGTTTTATATCCTGAGGCCTGTTCAAGATTGTATGGTACTAAACCTTTGGCTTTGACTTCAAGCTGTTCAGGAATGATTGTTCATGCAAGTGCATGCAAGTGGCTGCTATCACTATTGTAAGGTTGTTCACAATAGATTCAAGATGTAATCCCTTGGACTAAGTTTATAAGAATGTTTAAATAAATTCTGAAACCAAAATGCATTTCAATTTATATTTCAGTGCAAGTGTATGGTATCTTTCTAGAAGGGATTTGAATGATAGAATTAGTAAAATTTGTGCAAGATGTCCAATTTAATTTATATTTATATCTATATCTAGAGCATGTAGCATCTGCAAAATATCTAGGTGTCACAATAACATCTGACTTGAAATGGGGAAATCATATAGCCAGTATCACCAACAAGGCTAATAACACCCTGAATTTCCTCAAGAGGAATCTCAGTATTAGCTCAACATCAATTAAAGAGCAGGCATACAAATCACTAGTAAGACCACAATTAGAATATGCCTGCTCAGTCTGGGATCCCCATTTAAAACAGGCTGGGATCCCCATTTAAAACAGGACATCATTAAACTTGAGTCAGTGCAGAGGAGAGCTGCTCGCTTTGTACTGAACAAGTACAGACATACTGCTGGCGTCAGTGACATGCTCCAGCACTTGGACTGGAAATCCCTACAAAGTAGGCGTACTGAGGCCAGACTGAGTATGCTGTATAAAATCCACCATCAGCTTGTGGCCATCAGCAAACAGGACTTACTTATTTCTGCACGAAGGAAATCCAGACATCTCAACTGTGAAGGATTCCTTCTCCCTTCTTCAAAAACCACATACAGGAAAGAGTCTTTCTTTCCCAAGACCATTCGTGACTGGAACAGTCTTCCAAATAGCATTGTGACGTGTGACAGTCTTGATTTATTTAAATCCACCCTCCAATGCTATCGTGCCACCACAACATAAATAAATTTTTATTTTATCTTATAGTTAAAAATCTTTTTAAAAAAAACTTTTTTATTACATGTATTTTTTTATTTTTTTTTATCCAATGTGTGTGCACCACAACTACATAAACTTCAGCATGTTGAAGGTGGTCGTTAACTGGTAGAAGTAGAAGAAGTATTTTAACATTTTTTCTCCAGTCAAGTGTCAAGATTATATTTCAAGCATCTGTATGATTATGATGACTCAGATTCAATGTAATTGCTCATGACCATTCAATAGACATAAAAACTGTATGCAAGCGCAGTGGAAAGCGACCAGTCTCTTGAACAATGCTTCTCTGGTGTGAGAAAGTTTTCCAATTCATTTGTTAAAAGTGAACATACAGGTTTTCTTTCACTAGGGTGGGATCTGACCCTCGGTGATGATAGATGCTTTGAACTATAAGCAGGTACTTTAGAACACTTGACCACATCTTGCTACAACAAGTCACCTACCCCAGTATATTCAACATCTGTCATGTGAGCTGTCAAATTTTTGACCACATCTTGCTACAACAAGTCACCTACCCCAGTATATTCAACATCTGTCATGTGAGCTGTCAAATTTTCTCTCAGAAAAAACTATGGTAGCTTAGTTGGTAGAGTGCTTGCTTCATATGTGGGTGGTGGGGGTTCGAACCTGCCCAGGTCTGACCAAGACTTGAAAATTAGTAGTAACCATTCTTTCGCAGCCACTTGGCATTTTGAAATGAAAGTCACTGGGTCCTTTGGAGGAGACCTTAAAAACTGATGCCCCATGTCAGGAAAAGCCTGGCACACTAAAGAACCCTCCCTGCACATTTCCTTAAGCAACTGTAAAGGTCAAAATTTCTGCCACTTCACCTATAACTGGTGATGTCTCGATATAAGTGAAATATTCTTGACTGAAAAGTAAAACCTCACTCAATCAATTACATGTGAAACTTTCATAAGAGAGATTCAAACCAAGGTGGTCAAAGACAATAATCCTAGATTGGTAAGGTGAAAAGGATAAATGTGAAATCAACAGCCTCAAACACAAACATCGTAATCTATTTTTTTTTAAATCTTAATCAGTACATAGTTCTGCAGATAAGAGGATTACTCAGTGAGTAGAAGATTGCAAGTTCAATACCATAATTTGTTCTATTTACCTACGGTACATCTTTTTACATTTTATTTTTTTAGTCAAAATTTTCCCTTGCCAAATATTTCTATCTATACATATATTCTTCTTTAGTGAATAAAGATAGCTCACATTGACAAAAACTAATACTGGAGAATTAATTGAAGCAAATAAAATAATGGAATTAAATTTTAAAATATTGTAATTTAAAAACAAGCTCTGTACCATGGTAAGTGTAGCTCATCTGTACCTTAAGTCAATAGATTGGATTGGATTAACGCTATTTCATGCCACAGTCATGATTCTTTCACATCTGGGAAAGTGGAAGAAACTGGACAGCCCAGAGAAAACCAGCAACCTTTGACAAGCTAACTGGCAAACTTTCTTACACTAGAATCAGCTGAAGCTGGATTCAAAACCTAGGCGTTGTTAGTCATTGTGATCCACAAGCATGTACTTTATACCTCTCACCCAGAGTCCCTCCATTTGAGTCATTGAAACTTTCACTAGATTGGTTGATTATTTATCATGTTGTTCAACAGTTTTTCAGTTTTTAATGACAATGGCAAGTTAATTAATTCTTTAATGATTAATCTAAGAACAAATTTTTGTATGAGTAAAATGTGCAAGTACTAGCATGGACTAAGGGTTTTTTGTTAGGATACTAGCCCAGTATGCTACAGACAAGCACTCTGCTCACCCAGTCACATTATCTGGCACCATGTGAACCCATCAATCACTGTTCTACTGCTGAATGCAAAGCAAGAAAGTAAAATTTCAAATTTTAAAATCTTATGTATGACAAGGGTGAGGTTCGAACCCACAACCCCTGCTTCTGAGGCAGACATTCTATCAGAGGTAGTCATATCTTTAACAAGAGATTAAAAATAATTTTCTACCAATTAAAAAGGTCAATTAAAAAACTTTAACATCCATACACTATCGATGACAAGAATTATCTCCAACTTTAACATCCATACACTATCAATGACAAGAATTATCTCCAACTTTAACATCCATACACTATCAATGACAAGAATTATCTCCAACTTTAACATCCATACACTATCGATGACAAGAATTATCTCCCACTTTAACATCCATACACTATCGATGACAAGAATTATCTCCAACTTTAACATCCATACACTATCGATGACAAGAATTATCTCCAACTTTAACATCCATACACTATCAATGACAAGAATTATCTCCAACTTTAACATCCATACACTATCGATGACAAGAATTATCTCCCACTTTAACATCCATACACTATCGATGACAAGAATTATCTCCAACTTTAACATCCATACACTATCAATGACAAGAATTATCTCCCACTTTAACATCCATACACTATTGATGACAAGAATTATCTCCCACTTTAACATCCATACACTATCAATGACAAGAATTATCTCCAACTTTAACATCCATACACTATCGATGACAAGAATTATCTCCCACTTTAACATTCATACACTATCGATGACAAGAATTATCTCCCACTTTAACATCCATGCACTATCAATGACAAGAATTATCTCCAACTTTAACATCCATACACTATCAATGACAAGAATTATCTCCCACTTTAACATTCATACTACTATCGATGACAAGAATTATCTCCAACTTTAACATCCATACACTATCAATGACAAGAATTATCTCCAACTTTAACATTCATACACTATCAATGACAAGAATTATCTCCCACTAGAAGCACAATCAAATTGATTCAGTGTACAGCTTCAATAACACTATTCTTATTCAATCTGTATAAAAATCAAACATTATTTACAACCAGATTTTAACAAAGATTCTTTTAAAATGTGAGCATATTGAACTAAAAGAATATTTCCACTATACAATATGTATCACAATTTAATGTGCTTATGGATCAAAGTGCCTCTCACTCTCTAGGTTTGAATCCAATTCGGGAAGATCATTGTGTGAAAAGTTTGCCAGTTCGCTTGCTAAAGCTTGATGGTTTTTTTTCAAGGCACTCATGTTTCCTTCAGCAGTCTTGAACTAACTGCCTGAATTAAAGTGAAATAATCTTGATTGGTGGGTAAAACACTATAAATAAATCCAATCCAGTCACAATTTTAAACTTTTCAATATAATAATAGAAGGTTTTAAAAGGGTTCAAACTTCTAGTATGTTTTATTATTCTTTTAAGTTTTGACAATGCAATTTTTAAAACAGAATACCAAGATCTCATCTCCAAACGTATGTTCTAGATAAGTACTTGTGCTACATTTACTAGAGAAAGGTGACATAATTGTTCTTTACCGGTAGAATAATCTACATGCATCACAACAAGGGAGATAGGGAATAAATTGTGCTACATTTACTAGAGAAAGGTGACATAATTGTTCTTTTCCAGTAGAATAATCTACATGCATCACAACAAGACAGATAGGGAATAAACACTAGAACTGTCTCTTAAGACCCACAACCCCCTCCCTCAAATCTTGATTGATATTGGTTATTGGGAACTTTATCTACAAACCTAAATATGGCATGTGATACACTATCTCATGTTGATGTTGGTTGGTTGGTTGGTTGGTTTGTTGTAATGTTGTTTAACCTCAAATTTAAGCAATTCTTTTAGCTATTCACCACAAGAGCAGGGTTATTCATATCTAAGGATAAATCTAAGTTTGTATATGTGTGAGATGCATATGGTATATGGTCTGCCTTGTATTAATCTAAACTTAGGACAATATTTTGAAAACATGCTAGCTCACTAGCAAATAAAAAGCATCAAATTGTGTTGTTACAGATAAAGTATTGTGCCATATCTTGAGAAAATAAATAAATTGTGATAAAAGTGTTTAGCCATGAATTGTTTACTCAAAATGACAATAACATCGTCAATGTGTTAAATGATGTTAATAAATGCCAACACTTACAGAAACAGCGAGAGTGTAAATAAGCTCCATGTTTAGTTCCTAGTGACGAGCATTTAACATGTTTTCGTAAAATTTCTGCGGTGTCTTGCAGTGGATATTGAATGACTGTTGATTGATCGTTATGGAAACATACAGAGAAAAAATAGCAGAAAAATACATTACAACCAAAACACAGCAATAAGTCTTTATAAAAATCTGTAATTAATAACTGGAATTCCTGATCAGACTAATGTATCACTCAGAAATAATCAGAAAAATAATATGAAGCTTATTGTTGCCTGATGTCCAACAATTACCGATACAAAGAAAGCGAAATTTTAGATGTCAAGGGGCTATTTATCACCATTGACCTCATTGGCATAAAACAGTTTAATGCTACTCGATCTACATGATTACCAAGGTTTTAGTTCTGAATTATTTATATCGCATTAATCCACCAGAAATCTGCTGAGATTTCTTAATTTTGAAAAATGATCTGACCAAAATAAGATTATTTATATTTGAAACCAAGTAACTGAAATAAATAATTTACACAAGACGCAATAATAAATGTCAGGTAGATTATTTCGTTTTTTGTACCAACTCAATTGAAACAAATGTCCATTGATCAAGCTTTTATGTACACAGATTTAACATCTATGTAAGCAACACATCATGTGACGATTTGTCAATGTCGTTAATGAAAAATAGCTTTACTTACGCAAGTTACGACTTTCTCAGAAATCAGCGTACGATAAAAGAACACAAATGAAATTAAACAAACACTTTATTGAATACTTTGAACTAACAAGAATGATATATCTTTTGACAAAATTAATGAAAAATTGAAACGAGTTTAACATAATGGTCACAAATATATCATTTATACTCCGGTACAATAAATTTTTGTTAGAATAAATTTTAACCAATCGTTTTTCATCAATCATTATTACGGCAACTGCAAAGATAGTCTATCATGTGTGTACCACTATTTGTAAAATGGGTGAGCTAAACCATTATTACTAAAACTCTATTTTACTAGACTGTAGCCACATTAAAAAAAAATCAAATAATAAAAAAAAAAGAAAAAAAAAAGATTTTTTTCTAGAATCATCAATGTATTAGAAAGTGACCCAATGTACAATATCAATCTCTGCTTAAAGTTTATTTCAAAAAGTCTGCACCTTTAAAAAATTTTCAATTGTACTTCAAACTGAAATTTTTCTATGTCCAACATCTCTATCTTTTCATCTTCATATAAAATTATGTCCTTAAAATAAACTGTAAAACTGCATAAAAAATTGCTCAAGTCCTTTAAAAACAGAGTTTTAGTAATAAATATAGTTTAGTCCCCCTAAAATTAACATTTAAAAGTTAATCCAGTCAACAGGTCCAATTGCAAACCACAAAATTTTCAGTTCTGTCATTTCAATCAGACAGGTAACATTTTGTAACTTCTTTTTTATGCTTGCCCCAGTTTTACAATCATTCCTGAACTAAGAATTTCCTTAACTTATATCAGACAAATTTGAAATCTTAATATTTTTATTTTTTAAGATATTCAAGAATTTATAATATTTCATTTTAAAGATCACTACAAGCAAATACATGTAACATTTGTTTTATTTTTTCAAAAATAAAAAACATAAAAAATGAAAAATTAAAAATAATTATGAAACTGGGGCCAGAACCTATGGTGTTATTTCCCTTTTTCAAGGTCAGTGGGTACTCAACTTTCCTTCACCACCCAAGACCTAGCAACATAAATCCTTAAGAATCTTGACTCTAAATGAAAGTTTTGTTTTGTTTTTTGGGTTTTTTTCTGCAATAAATAAATTAATTAATTAATAAATAATTAAATAAAAAGTAAATAAATAATTAATTAAATAAATAAATAAAAAGTAAATAAATAATTAAATAAATAAATAATTAAATAAATAAATAAATAAATAATCACAGGACAGGTCAATCAATTGTATAAACTGCTACTGTCCAAAGTTGAAATATTTTTATAAAAACCATTTTACATAAAACTACATATAGATTTACTGACTGATGGTCAGGGAAACCATTTATTGTCGATTAAAGCTAATATTGTGAAAAGTGAAACAATAAATGACCCATTACAACTTAAACATTTACACTGTGTTAGTGTATAAATAAATATGATAAATATCTGGTAATTATCTGCTTAATTAAGCTTCCACAGATAATTAGCGTGTAAGATTGCAGCCATTAATTATCTAAATTGACATAAAAACCTTATCATTGTTAATAATTGGTTATTTTTGTGAAAGGTGATAAGAGGCTAGGATGAAATTTATAATAAAAAAATAATTATTGTTTTAAGCTACTGTTATCGAGTTAAAGAATGAAAACGTGAGAAAACTTTACAAAAACTAAATGCATATCTCCAACCAAATAAGAGACGTATTTGTAGCATTAAACTGAGTCACAATGATTCTTTTTGGAGGAGGGGTGTTCAACCTAAATAATGGCTGTATTTTGTTAGCAATAATCTTGAACTCATTGTCACTCATTAAGGTTTAGGAAGAGTTCAAGAAAAAACAAAAAAAAAAAAAAACAAACAAAAAAAAACAAAACAAAAACAAATAACAAAAACAAAAAACAAAAACAAATAAAAACAAACAAAAAACAAACAAAAAACAAAACAAAAAAACCCAAAAAACAAACAAACAAACAAACAACAAACAAAAAAAACAGAAACAAACAAAAAAAACAAACAAAAAAAAACATAAAAATATTATTATAGGACTTTCTTTTGTTCTCCACATCAATCATTATTATTCAAAATTTTTATACCCTACAATACCCACACCACCCAAACTTCCAAAATCCCCTCCCCCAAGATTTTTTAAACAGACCAACATTTCATATAGATTTCTTATATCTATTTGGATAATTTTTTTTATTACAGTGGATTCCTTAATCATTCTAATTATTAGTGGATTTACTTTAATCCAGTGCCTATAAGTACATGTAACTTCAGTATAGCAACAAGATTAATACCTAATAAATTACATATTTTCACTTAACACAAAAAATAAATTTCAAATTAAACCTTTAATCTTAATTGGCCTATATATAAACATTTCAAACATATGTATTGATTAAAAATAGATGAAAACATTTTTTACTTATATGCTTAAATAGATCATCTTGTTAATATACCAAGAACGGTAATCACTCATTACTGCTAATCTGTTAATCTACATAAGGCTTAATGTAAAAAAAATTAAAAACAAATTATGTGTGCTAAGCCTTTCAGAAATGTTAATGTCAATTAGAATTTTTTTAGTCTTGTGAATTTACAATGAAAAAAAAAAACTGCAGGCAAAATTTTCTGGATTTTCAACACTGTTGTGTACTATTCCTAACATTTTTAATGAAATAAAATATTTCAAAACACATACCAATAGTCAATTGTAACAGGGCAGATCTGGAAAATTGGAGATTTCTTACACAAAAGACAAGTGCTCTACCAGTTAACCTAGCTACCAGGCCGCTAAAAAAGTGAAATTTTTTAATTTCACTTGAGTGTTTACCATCTAATAATCTAATCTAGAGTATTTCATTTGGCAATATGTACTGGTTTATAATAAAAACAAGAACACCAGGAGAAAATCACTGATCTTTGTCAAGCAGACTGACAAACTTGTTCACAAAAGATATGACATTTGCCGTGGATATACTGGACCAAATTTTGCCAATGTTAACGTCAAAATGGATTGGTTGGTTGGATGGTTGAAAGCTGATTTACCTCACATCATCAATTTTTCAGCTATTAGTGACACAACTATTTTCATTAATCTCGAGGATTAAGCTCAACAAAGTTCATGTGGTGTATGAGTATGCAAGAGTTTTTGATGTGCATCATACTTGTGCACACTTATAGTGATTTTTCGACTGCTAATACTCATCTACAATGTAACAGATAAACATCACAGACCACTCAGTCTATTAAACTGGTACTAGGACAACCAGTAAAGGCCTGCGACAAGGAAAAACCTTTACCACATGCGAAGGGCCTCAGTGACCATGTGGTCTACTTACAGATCAAGATTATTGACTGTGGCATAAAACACCATTACTCCACTCCACTTACAGATCACAGTGCCTCTGTTCAACCCAGGTTCAATCCCTCTCGGCCTGATCCTAGTATGGAAAAGCTTGCCAAAGGTTGGTGGTTTCTCCAGGCACTTCAGTTTCCTTCACTATCCCAGAAACAATGGCTTTGATATAAGTAAAAAGATCTTGACAGGGCATAAAACACCATTATTCAACTCAACTCCTTTCTCATATGCAGTCAACCAGGGACTACCAGATCTGGGCTTTTGTCACTAAAATTGAGGTTTATAATAACACACTTTGTGATATCCCATAAATTTTGTGCATTTTTTTTCCAATTGGAAATGTAATCACATTTTTTACTGAAATTTTCCATAAAAAACAATGCTGAAATTTCTCCATAAAAAAAAAAAAAAAAAACAATGTTATTATGAAAAATTGTTATGATGCATTGATTGTATTGTTAAATCCTATTATCGGTAGTTAGCTAAAATTTATAAAGTTACAGTTGATAAATGAAACAATTTTTTTTTTTATTTTAAGTGTTTGCATATCTATAAATAAAAATATTGACAATATTTAACTAAACAAAAAAAAAAGCCTTCTGAAATATGTGTTACCCATTTTCATTTGTGTAACAATAATGAACTGACACAGCTGAATAGATACAAAGTGATTTAATTTATTACAAAACATTTGATGTCTTGTTATTCTGATTAACAAAATTGTGAAATTAACAATATGAGTCTTAACACCATGTATTAATCTGTCCAGATTATAGGATTATAGCTTAACTGTAGATTATTATTAAGTAATGACAGATTTGTATTTTTTATTCTTTTAAAAGCTTTTTGCTGCTAAAAATCAGGAAATGTTCAGGTCAATTAATTTTCATGAAAAGCAACAATTGAAAGTTATTTGCATATTTTTCTTTTCGTGTCATTGGACAAAAGTTGGCCAAAATACATGTGGATTAAACTCACATACATTGTACATGTAATTGCAAAATTTTTTTTGGAAATTTTTTTTTTACTCTTGCAAATTTACATAAAATTAAAAAAAGAAGACAATTTTCCGATAAAAATACTTTAAAATGTGAAATAATCATATTTGCATAGTTAAAATGGGATGTTGAAAGTTATTGAATAAGTTATGACAATACAAGTGGTATAAAGTACCAGGTAATAGTAATTCATGTCAAAGTCCAGGCCCCAGTTTCACTATCATTCACCAATTGAGTGTACACTCAACTGAAATTAGGGAATATTTTGATGTTAATTTTTAAAACATTACACAGTTAAAATGAATATCTAATGTTTTACAATGTATCTTAATTGTTTAGTGTAGTTTTGTTACAAATTAGGTAATAACAAAACTAGACCTCACAGTGATGGCTACAGATAAGGTCAAAAGTAGATTGCCTGTGGTAGCTACAAATGAAGTCAAAACTAGATCTCCAGAAAGGGGCTACAGATGATGTCAAAATTAGATAGCCTATGATGGTTACAAATGAAGTCAAAACTAGACCTCCAATGGGGGCTACAAATGAAGTCAAAAGTAGATCACCTATGGTATCTACAAATAAGGTCAAAACTAGTCGTACAATGGGAGGCTACAGATGATGTCAAAAGTAGATCACCTGAGATGGCTACAAATAAAGTCAAAATGATGACAAAGCTAGTCCTACAATGGAGCTACAGATGATGTCAAAAGTAGATTGTCTATGGTGGCTGCAAATGAAGTCAAAACAAAACCTCCAGTGGAGGCTACATATGATGCCAAAAGTAGATCACCTGTGGAAGCAACAAATAAAGTCAATATCTGACCACCTGTAGTGGCTACAGACAGTGTATATACCGTTAACTGGGTAATAATATTGTTTGTTTTATTATTTCACCTGTAAACACCTGATGTCCGTTAAGACAATGCTGAGACAATGCTGTATAAAATTCAGGTGTTAATCTAATCAAACAGTATCTTAAGTAGTACAAAATGTAGTATCATTATTATCAGTCAGATAACACCTGTTTATGTATGTTTTATTATAACTGTTAATACAAATTTTAAAATGTCATCAAATTTTCACAGATCTAAATAATCTTATGAGAGATAATGCAAGTTTATTCTTATAACATGCATAAACATATACAGTCATCCCTTTTATACATGTAATATTTTGCTTAATAATATGCAACCACATGCACAAAATCATCTCAAACAGTCCGAGAAAACACACACACACACACACACACACACACACACACACACACACACACACACACACACAGAGTTTTAACACATCATGTACATAGGTTGAAAGACAGAGCATGAGAATGTGAGAAAGATGCAACTACATCAAGAGAGAGATGCAACTACATACAGGGAGAGAGAGAGAGAGAGAGAGAGAGAGAGAGAGAGAGAGAGAGAGAGAGAGAGAGAGAGAGAGAGAGAGTTTCTTCATTACTCAAGAATAACAAAAATGTTCAAATGAATTAAGAAATTTTAAGAAATCAATAACATTTTTAAAAGTCTATACTTACAATCTCCCACATCAAAGTCCCCTGGCTCTAAATCTAATGGTAGGTCTACAAGTTCTTCCCCAGGAGAAGATGGTGGGGATAACCCAACATCACAATTAATTTGGGCTGCTGGTGAGTGACAGGAAGCTTTCTCGACTATATCTGCCATTTTCATCAAACAGGTGTGCAAACAATGGTGATGAAGTTTGTTGTTTTATCAGGAAAAATTCACAAATTAAAAAAAATCCAGTAGATTTGTGCGGCAAACAAAAAAAAGTCACAGATATTCTATAGGTATGAGTTCTATCCAGTAATGTGTCACACCATAAAATGTTGTGTTAATATGTAACTATCTGTCAGGATGTCAATTTGAACTCTGACCTTATAAAAACCAGTTATCCAGTATAACTCTATATATACCACTGACATAACAAGTTAACTGGATCAAATTTATAAACCACCATAAAAAATTATTGACAGTTTGTTTAAATTTTAAATTTCAAAATAGCACTTCAGTATAAAATATTGTTAAAATTCCTGACAGATCATAAAAAAATAATTTTTTTTTTTTTTTTGAATTAAAATAGTAACACTTTACAATAGAGTTCATAAAATAAAATATGTATCAAATCCGATTTAAAAAATTTATTGTTTTAATACTACTTTGTAAATTCTTAATACCACTTCACTAAGGAAAAACCTATTAAAATTTCTGATCATAAAAATTTACACAAAAATTTGAAAAATAACTTCCTTCTGTAACGAAATAATATTGAGATAGCAAGTTGTTTTTGCACTTTTTTTTCTCTTCCCTCACTACATTAAACTGCACAACGTAAGAACAATACGCAACAGAATCAGACCTAACACTTGTTCTTTCCAGGATGTTGTAAATTGGCTTGTATTCACCTTAATCACTATAGGATCCTGTGTCTAACAATCAATCTAAGCTGTCATTAGTCAAAACCGACAATTATACTTCAAATACGATCTGTTAATGTTTCCACTTAGACCCCCCAATTTTATCCTCATTCAAACCATATTTAAATAACCAAAGGATCAGATTTACTAAATCCTTAAATCATTGAGCTATTCGGCCTTAGTAAGTCAATTTATATAAATAGCTCAATTAATGAGTCGATTGCATCAAATCCTCTACCGGGAATTAACAGTTTAGAAGATCTTAGTGAATAAAAAATTAAACCATCTCAAATTCGATTTAAATTCTAGACTATGATTTATATATCATTTGGATTCTTGTGTTCATATTTCCTGAAGTTAGAAAATTCGCTAACAGTTTTGGTAAATAACAATTAAACAGCTTCATATTTAAATCAAATTTCCCAAGAACTTATTCATCATTTGTGATATACCATAATCTGTCATTTCAGATATATTTCTTAAGTCTGGTAGAGATATTTTTAACAGTTTTGGTATATAAAAAGTAAATACATATGTACATGTGTTTCAAATTCAAATCAGATTTGAATAAACTTGAAGGGTATTCATTCATTCTAATACATATGCTATTTCAGTTCTTTTTTTTAGATTTATTTGTTTATTTATTATTTATTTATTTATTTATTAATGCATTTTTTTTGATAAAGATATTTGATTCATTCATCAACCATTAATGGTTATATAATAATTAGTTTAGCTCAATGAGCTTACATTTTTTGCACTAATCAATAATTTATGCAGAATTTTTATTCTTTTCATTTTTGTTCACAAAGCATGAAAGTGATTACAATGTTGATTTATTTATTGGAATGAATCCTACAGTGTATTGTGTAATTTGAACAGAACAAAAAAAAAAAAACAAAAAAAAAAAAAAACAAAACAAAAAAAAAAAAAACATAAATGTTTAAGGGGAGATAATCTCATTTTACCACCAAAAAGTATTTCTAGAGCTTTAATATTACAGAAACAGCAAGTTTTGAGTGGATGTTTGATTTAGAATTAAGATAAGATATATTGCTTGAAAGATGGTGTATCTTTGAGAGAATTGAAAAATTACTTATAACAACACCAGACTTCAAGTTTAAAATATTTTTTTGAAATTTTCCAAACCTTTTTTTAAAATATACTTTTGCAATTGTAATTATGATGAAATTTCAAAACAAAAAAAGAAATTAAATAAAAGTTAATTGAGAAATAAGTACTGTAGTATTCTTTGCTTAAAAATTTGATTTTTTAGTATGCAATTTTATATTTTCCAAAATTATCGTAGTGTTGGACATTTTGAAATTTATAACAAATTGAAAAATGTCTGTTTCTCTTCAGATTTTACAATATAATACACTTCATTCATAAAAGTCATTTATAATTCTAAGCATCTGAATGGCTAAGAGACATTGAAGGCATACATGTCTATCAAGGATTTTCAATACCTGACCAGTATGTGTTACCAATATTACAAATTATCTTTATTGCACTTGTTCTTGAATGAAATCCAAGTAAAACAGTATTAATATTAAAATGTATTGAGTTTCCTGCCTAGTATTCTAGTTAAAAGACACTGTTCTCCTGTTTTTAATTACATTCAAATACATGTACTACTACTACTACGACCACTGCTACTACTACTATTACTAACTACTACTACTATTATTATTATTATTACTATTATTATTATTATTATTATCCTTATTAAATGTACTTTTATTTTCTTTATTTATATGACTCCAGTGTTACATATTCACCAATATGACAATAACTTATTGAGTACAGGCAATCAATTTTGATTGGCTGATTGGTTGCAATGTTGTTTAACATTACAATAGCAACAGCCAGATTATTAATCTCTTTAGATTAATATTAGTTTATATATGGATGAGATGTGTGAGTGTGTAGTATGTCCTGTCATATAGGAAGGATTTTTCGTAAGGTGCTAGCTCACTGAGTCAGTATGCCACAGACAAGTAAACTTCTCTTTAAGTCCATTATCTTAGCATCCGGTGAACCAGTTGATACTCTATTATCCTAATGTCAAGCGCCAGGCGAGGAAGCAGTATCTCAAATTTTAAATCTTATGTATAACCCTGCCAGGGTTGAAACCAATGACCTCCTGCTCAGTAATCTATATTGAGAGTGCTCTTATGATTCACAGTCACCAGCATTTATCATCTAGGTTTGAATGCCACTCTGACAGATCCTAGAGAAAGAAAGTTTGTCAATCCATACGCTGAAGGGTAAAGATTTTTTTCTGGAATTCCATTTTTTCCAGTTTCCTCCACCAGCCTAGAACTAATGGTCACCACAATATAAGTAGAAAAAATAATCTTGTGACATAAAATGCAATTTCTCCACTCCACTACACACTCTTTTTCATCAAACGATAGCAATGCATATACTTTTAAGCTCTTAAAAGTGCATTCATGGCAAAATGGTCAACTTACTTAGCACAGCCTCTCTTTGCTTAGGTTTAAATCTTAAGGATTTCTGGTGTGAGAAAGTCTGTCAGCCACTTGTCTGTGGTTTTCTACATTCTTGAACTGAACATCTCCATACAAGTAAAGAAATCTTGACTAGATTGTAAAACGCCATTACCCAACTCTATACATTTCATAAATTTTAAACATTTAAACAGATAACAGGTTAATAAGTCAATCCCCCCTTCTTTTGACAGAGAAAATAAAACTTGTAAAATGTCAGTTTTAAGTCAAAACTAACAGCAGACATTTTTTTTTAATCTTTTGGCACTTGAAACATCTCTGCAGTTGAAAATAAACTAAAAAGTCGTAAAATCATTTTTTATGGTATCATTTCAGAAAAAAATCATGTGATACTTAAATAAGTATAAAATCAAGTGCATATAACTTAGTACCAGTATAACTGAAACATTTAACAGATGATTAAATAATAAATTAACACAATCAAACATGACAGGTACCCTTATTCTAAATTCAAGTAGGCTTGAATGAAACATGACAGGTATCCTGACTCCTTAACAGAAGCAGACTTGTTATACAGGTAACCTGACCATATTTGAATGAAACATGACAGATATCCTGACTCTAAACTGCAGCAAAGTCATTATGTATAACTAACCTTGCCATATTTAAAGCTAGGTTTATGGGAAATATTTAAATTGTAACTGCTCAAGTACCAATAAATGTAAAATATTAAGGATAAAATGACTTAACAATGAAATAACAGACCAAACCAGACAGATATCTGAGTAAAACTGGAGAAAATTGACATACCATGTTTCTATTTCCTGTTAATATTTAAGTGGTATAGATAGCTCTGTTGGTAGAGCACTCATCTACAATGCGAAAGATCCTGGGTTTGATCCCCTGTCTAACCCTGCTTTTCATCTGTTACATTTGACAAGCTTAAAAAACTCGAAAGTGGTTGACCAAAGCAACATTTTTTAATTGTAGTGGGTTGGGTTACTCAGAGCACTCACCTTAATGCAAGAGGTCCAAGGTTTGACCCCCTGTCCAACCCTCACTACATTTTCCCCTTTCTAGTTAAACTTGGAAAGCATTCAAAACCTAAGAGTGGGTAACCTAAGCACTGGTCTTGGAATGAACCTTGAATTGCTTTGATTCTAAGTGGTGAATTAGAAAAATTGAGAGTAAAGAATGTATGAAAATGGGTAGCTTTGTTTGTATAGCACTTGGCTTTATTCTAGGATATCTAAGGCTGGTTCCCTAGTTTGACCTTGCATTTCTTTCCTTTTCCTATTAAAATACATGCACTATGCCAGTTATTGTGTGAAATCTATTCTAAATACAAGTAGAAAAGTTTTCATATTCAGAACTTTATAAAACAGACATTATTGATGGGTGTGCAGTGTACAAGTTTTTTCAAACACTGTTTGCTTTATTTCATATAGATTCCCATCTCTAACTTCCATGATTACCACTTTAGCTCAGATTGGATTGGCCAAGATTTTTATGTTGTAGGTTAATGTTTTTTGAAGGTGAGACCTGTGTTCTGCAGATCTCTTGTCAATTCTTTGCTTACAAATATGCAATTGACCTCATTTATTAGCTGTTCCATCAATTGGACATGTATGCCATAAGTGAGTTATAAATTTTCTTTCAGGATAAAAAACATTAAATCTGATTTTCAAGAAACGCAAAATGTAAGGTAACTTTTAAGCTGCCTAAAAAAGACATTTATAACTTCCATCGCCATTTAAGGCAAACTAATGATAATGAGCTAGGATGTGTTTTTTGAGTCTGCTTTGCACAGCAATATATACTGTTCAATGGTTAAATAATTTGTTATTTTCTTGCAGTGTTGTTCAGCATAAAAGGTGAGAGGATGTCTAGTGTCTGACTGACATTCACTCTTGTGTAATGAAGACAGACTACTGACATTCACTTTTGTGTAATGAGGACAGACTAGATGAATATCTCCAATCAAACCAGGGCTGATAAATTATTTATAGTATCAGTGCTATGTCATTGCCTAAATATAACCACTGGGGAAGATCAGTTGGTAGAGTGCTTGCTCTGTAAGTGGAAGGTCGTGGGAACCCCACCCGAGTCTGACCCAAGACTTGAAAGTGGGTAGTGACTGTTCTTCCTCAAGCATTTGGCATTATGAAGTGAAAGTCGCGGTTCTTTCGTATGGTAAATTAAAATAAACAAGGTCCCATGTTCACTGTAGGCCTGGCATGATAAAGAACCCTGCTGTATAATGCCATCTGTGCAATGCATAGGCAAAATTTCTGCACTTTTGCCTATAGCTGGTGACGTCTTGCTATCAGTGAAATATTTTTGACTGGGACGTTATACACCATTACTCAACTCAACTCATTGCTTAATACTGTTAGAAAGTTAAAAAATTAGATTTGATGACTAGAAACTATTTGATCATCATAAAAGTCAACAGGAAAATGTTCTTATATAAAGTCTGATTGACAGTTAAACGATGTAAGTGTGGAAGAATTATTGTGACAATACAGTCTCTTTTAATCAAAAACAAGAAAATTGAACTTGTCCTTATGCATTACAGTTTCAAAAAAATGACAAGATATTAATTTTCAGGTTTGTATGAACTCTGTCAATGTGATTATGCATTTCTTCACCATTTTATTGTAGAAGTTTACACTTTCAAATCCTTATTAGTATTACGTAGCATGCCAAAACCTCATCACATTTCCTCGTTTTATTGTAACAAGTTCATTAATTTTTTTTTTTCCGATTGTGCCAAATGGTATAATTAGAAAGCTGAACTGTCATCACATTCATCAAGATCATATTTTTTCTGTCATTTGCTATCCTATACTTATCAAATCATTTAGCTGTGGATGATTATGGGATTACTACAAAACACTATTTTATTAATTATTAATGCCTTGACAGAATGGCAATGAAAATATTACCATGATGCATTGTCGCCTTCTAACAAAATCTGATGCAGGTTAATTGCTGGTTTGCACACTATCTGAAATAGAGGGTGGATAGGAGGGGGTTGGAGTCCCTATGTATCTGAAGGATCTAAAGCATGCCTAATGGATCACAGTGCCTCCCACAGCTAATTCAAATCCAACTGGGGTAGATCCCAGTGTGAGAAAGTTTTTCAGTTCAATTGCATAAGTCTATGATACTCTCTGGTCACATTGGTTTCCTCCACAATCCCAGAAGTGACTGCCTCAATCTTGAAAAGAACCTTGACTTAGACTCCATTACTCTAACCCACTCCTATAAGAAATACATGTGACCTTCACTTAACACATATAAATACATGATACTTTTCACTAAATACATGTGACATTTTCACTAAATACATGTAACTTTTTTCACTAAATACATGTGACTTTTTTCACTAAATATGTGTGACTTTTTTCACTAAATACATGACTTTTTTCACTAAATACATTACTTCTTTCACTAAATACGTATGACTTTTTTCACGAAATACATGACTTCTTTCACTAAATACATGTGACTTTTTTCACAAAATACATGTGACTTTTTTCACTAAATACATGACTTTTTTCACTAAATACATGACTTTTTTCACTAAATACATGACTTCTTTCACTAAATACATGTGACTTTTTTTCACTAAATACATACGACTTTTTTCACTAAATACGATCATGTGACATTTTTCACTAAATACATGTGACCTTTTACAATAAATACATGTGACCTTTTACAATAAATACATGTGACCTTTTTCAATAAGCCCAACTGTCTATTAAGACCACTTTTACAAAGTGGCTAATCCATTGACTTTAAATATAAGAAAGATTAGCCCAATGGTCACCGTCTTCTTGCATACTTAGTATCACAATGCCTCCCACAACCATTGTTTTAATCACAAACTTTTGCTTATTAGTTGACCCTTGTCAACATTTTTTAGCATTTGAATCTATTAAAAGGCAAAAACAAAAAAATTCACATGATTTTTGAACTGATTGTATCTGAATTATGTATGTTGCTTTATAGTGCATGAAAGGATAGATAATTGATCAAATTTGTTTGCTCCAGATGTGTGAACCACTCTCTTCCTTATTTCTGTCAAGCAAGGTTAATTGATTGGTTGGTTGGTTGGTTGGTTGGATGGCTGGCTGGTTGGTTAGCTGATTGGTTGGTTGGTTGGTTAATTGATATGTTGGCTGATTGGTTGGTTGGTTAGTTGATTAGTTGGTTGGTTGGTTGGTTGAATGTTGTTTTTATCACATCAGCTATTTTTCAGCTAACTGTGCTAAGATTACTTTAATTCATCTCAACAATTAATTTTAATACAACTTAAGTAGTGCATGAATGTTTTTCTAGATTGTACTAGTGTGCACATCTGGAGAGTGTCAGTACACTTGCCCAGTGTTTAAGATAGATACTGCAGGCCTACAACAAGGAATTTTTTTTTTACTTGGGACTTATCAGGGTCAAAAACACAATGATGAAACACCTCGAGTTTGAAGGCTTACACTTTAACCAATCAGCAACCCATCCATCTGCCTCTCAAAGAACACAAGCATAAAGAGATTATATCATTTTATAGGCACAAATACGTAAGTCCAAAACTGAACATGGTGTATTCCCTCTGAATGAATCTGTACATGTTGTACTTCCATGTGTGTATAGTTTTTGTACTTAACGACTTTAGGCCGTTGTGTCCTATTTCATTTTTTATGATTTTACCAGTATTAATATATTTTTTGTTCAAATGATATTAAATGTCAATCTTTATAATTTTTTAAACTTTTAAGAATTCATGAAATACTTTTTCATTACACTTATAAACTCCCACTGACAACAACATCTGAGTTGTGCAAACGGGTATCAAGTTGCTAAAACATGCTTGTTAAACTTGGTTTTTATTTTAAAAATATTGCTAAAACATGACAAATAAAACCCACATTCAAATAAATTCAAAAAACTTCTTAAAGGACAAAAATAAAAAGATGAGAAGTAGGATATGACCTTGACCTTTGACAACATTTTTAAACTTCTTCTCCGAGAAATTATAAATCCTAAAAACACTACTTACAATAATCCATCTGAAGATTTCCATAAAAACAGACACATACACCTTCATATGTAAATACTTCTTGACATTTACCAGTATTTACAATGAATTCCTTTTACTTTTTCAAAAAAAATTTTGATTAACTTCCATACCTTATAAAATCCACTTATCTCTCTCTCGTTCATTTTTAAAAATAAGCAATCAAAAAAACTTCAACATTGAATAAACACACTTACCTATAAATTTATCCACATCAAAATATTTAGAATCATCATTCAAGTCATCTAAATCGAGTTCCTCTATTTCCGACATTTTTAAAAATTATAAATCAACATAATCCTATAAACAAAAGCCATTTCCTAACAGCAGAATCATTAATGAAATATTAATATGACAAAGTAATATGCCTTGTAACCGCCTAAATAAAGGTCACAACATACTGTATTACCTACCAGATAACGATATGATCAATTCTGACTTTTTTTTTTTTGACAAATGTTGCATTGATACAGTTGTGTTGGTAACGGTATAATGGTTACAACGATGGGCCATGTATCTGGTAGAATTTTTATTTTCATGTCACCAGCTGTTTCCCCCCCATAAGTTAAATACTTCTCAGGTGTAATATGAGTGCAACATGTTTCTCTCTAAATATATTAAATAATTAAAAGATAGCATGTTTGTAAGTTAAAAATGGGATAACTAGCATTATTAAGTTACAAAACATACATTTTAATTACAAAATAATATGACACTGAAATGTGTAAAACCTGTAAACAGAAGCCATGAACTTACACGCACCAGTATTAGGAAGGAAGACTTGTGATTCTGTACGTTTTAATTAACTGAACGGAATGAATGAAACTGTGTTTTATGTACCAGTCAAGATTATTTCACTTAATGACTTATATCCAGATATTTTTTAATTAAGATTTCTACAGGTAAAAAATCTATTGTTATTACCAAGTATAATACAGATACATTCCGAGAGAAGACAATTAGGTGAATAAAAAATGATTAAATCGTAACTGAATCTGGGAAGGGCAGGCATGATCAATGATCAAACAGCTACATGTACAGATGAAATTTAAAAAAAGTAAGATAGTGTTATTTTGGGGTAATTAAATAAATCTAAGACCTATACTCATTAAGGACAAATTAAAATTTTATAGGAACTGTTGTTATCTGATATTTATGATGTAAACTCCGATAACGCTGAAGTAGGCTGGCTGGTAAATTTACACTTTATTTGAAATAAGTGGATTTTTAAAAATGACCCAGTCAAGTTGAGTCAAGTGAATTGATGTTTCAAGCCGCATCAGTAATGTTGCAACATCAGCAGCTAGCTCAGTCAAAGTACATAAAAGCAGTTTATCCGAAGAACAGCGCAACTTTCTCAAACATTTAGTCAATAAATCTTAAACCAAATTCTTAAAAATTTATAAATCAAAAACTTGGGGCCTCTGTTGCCATATCGTCTAAAGCTTTGGCTTAAAAATCAAAGCATCTTTTGTTGTCTTGGAAGAATCCCACTAAAGTAAACGACTATGCATCAAAATTTGTCTATCACTTGACAAAGGTTGGTGAATTACTCAGGGTATTCCAGATTTCTCCTCTTTCTTAATAAAGACAACCCTAATACACATAAAATATTCTTGACTGGGGCATAAAACATCCTTACCTCATTCCGCTCTCATCAACAAAGTGGTCCAGTTTCCATAATCATTCTGAAAATATAGCAACCTCAATATACAAGAATGTGAAAAAATTTTGATTGGAATATAAATAACTATTAAACAAACAACTAACAAACTATTTTTAGTGTAATTCTATGTTTTTAAGTCAAAAAAATCTATTTATAATGTTTTTATTTGTATCCAAGTTCCCAAATTTATTGCATAACCCCCCAACACACAAAAATTTTAAGGAATGGTTTCTGTAAAGAAAGGTTTTACTGTACTATACAAGACAGCCTGTTTCAAACCTTCACCTGCATAACTCAAAAATATCACTGCAATTTAATATCAAAAACCTAAATTACTGAGAGAGAGTGTGTGTGTATATGTGTGTATCATCTGTTGCCAGTAAACATAAACATTAATGCAAAAATGTGTTTCCAAGGCAATTCATCATGTCTTAAAATTTTTTAACAATTTTAAAAATTCACTGAAAATGAAAGTGACTAATACAAACAGAAATTAGACACTTTTCACAAAGAAAAAAAAAATAAAATAAAAAAAAAAAAACGCTTAAGTCTTCCACTCAAGGCTAAATATATATTTAATCATTTATGGATTCTGAAATAAATCACCTTTTTAATAATGTTAAAATTAATAAATTTTAAAATACTGTTAACTATGATCGAAATGAGTATTTTTTGTAGACTAAGGGAGACAACTCTAGAGACTCTAAAATCACAAAGAAACTATTTTACTTAAAATGATAACTACTGTTAAGTATAAAAAAGGGTAAATGAGTTTTCAAATGTTTGATCAAAACTTTTACATGTGGCCTTTTATTTTATGACCTGTATTTCATACTCCGTATCTTGCCCAATATTTCATCTTTTTCTTTTTTTGTTTTTTTTTCCCCATTGAGAAGACATCTGTATCCAGCCCCTAAGAATGCCAGTAAAACCTGTCATCTAAATTCTGATGTTTTCAAAGTGCCTTTCATCATGCATCAAGGTTAGTTTTAATCTTGGGCGAATTCTAGTTTGAGTTATTTTTCCGCTTCACTTGCTACAAGTTGCAAAATAGGTGGTTTTCTTCTACCAATCCAGAATTGACAGTCTCAATATACAATGTTTACAACTGTACATGTATGTACTCCCTCATCATTATTTTTTTTTCTTTCTTTATTATCATCAACAACAACAACAACAACAACTTTAATAATAATAATTACTATTATTATTCATACATCTATTATCATAACAAAAACTGAAATGTCTTATCACAATAATTTTTACTGTATTTTGAACTCAATTGAAAAAAAAAAATCAAAGTTAAAAAGATGATGCAGACAAATGTTCTATGTTTAAAATTACATTAGATCAATCAGCGGCATATCAATATAGATGATTGTTTTCACAAGTTATTTTTGTTATCATAAAAAATTGTGTTTCTTTTTCCTTTTCTTCTTCTTAAAAAAAACATGTTCCGGAGACTACTGTATTGGATAATACAATGAATGAAACTGTTTGTATGCTGGAAACAAACACCAACCCCACTTCCCTTATTCCCTCATCTGCCATTAACCTGATCACCAGCCAATTTTCCCCCACTTCAACAAAATGGTAGTTTTCTCCAAAACCTAGATTAATTGGTGGGTTACCTTAAAGTATACATGTTGTTAAGTACAATACTCCAACTAATTAGAGCCCAAAAAAATTAAATGCAAGCTACTTTTGGGAAAATATGCCACTGTCAAGAAATTGTCTGAAAAGTAGCTTGTCATCAATCTCTGTCTCTAATTAGTTTGAGTAGCAAGTAATATAACTATAAGCATGTGTTGACAGGTCTGTTTGATTCTGATGCTAATTTCTGTGTAGACCTGAAATACATGGCTCCAAACGGCTTTTTTAAGCCATTCGGAACCATGTATTTCAGGTCTAATTTCTGTGTTTATAGTGGTCAAATAATATGCTACAGAATTTCTGCAGTAACAAATCTCTGGTTAAATATGTTTTTAGAAATCAAATGAAAATCAAAAATGAAATTACTATGAATAAAATCATCAAAACAGATGCAAATATTTTGGAATGATCACAAAAATTAAAAAAAAACAAAAAATAAAAATAAATTAAAAAATTGAAAAGGGCATATATTTTAAATAACTTAATGTAGAACTAACACTAAAAGCATATTCAAATGAGGTTCTTTGCAAATACCTGTGAATAATTAAATCAATTAGCAGGTAAGTTCATAATCATCTTTTGCTTGAAACAATGCTTCCAGCTGCTGCAACTGACAGCTGTGTCTGACTACCCGGAGGTTGTTTCATAATTTGAAAGCCCTCAAATAAATTAGCCACGGGGCCCAGTAATAGGTATGTCGGTGATAATTAAAAGAAAGCCCCTGGATAAAACTGATCACCAATAACAGATAATAAGATAACAGGGCTTTTATTTTCCTTGATTTATTTAACACAAATTGTACAGATTTTTATTATTTCTAATATAATTGCCCAAAGATATTATGACGAACAAAAACCTTAAGAGGCAAACTTCGGAACAAATAATCCATGCTAAAGTTTAACTTGCAACCGAGCACTTGTTCTTCCGGTTTTAAATCGAAGGCGGAAAGTACGAAATATGTCACGGACAAAATTCAAATCTTAACATATTTTCGCGTATTTATATACTGAAGGTACTGTAATATTTTGCCTTAATGTAAACGTTATCAAGATTGATGATTATACTGAAGGTTAAGTGACTCTTATAAAATGTACTTTTAAAAAAGAAGTTTTAATATGATAAATCATTGACACCGCCCATAACGGAGACGGGGAAATGTTTGGGGATGTCTAGGGCTTTAGTTACACATTTAAAAATGTCATATGAAACTAAAATGTCCATGGACTACGAGCGATCGTTATAGATGTGCAATTGGCAAGGACCTTTCAAATTATAACTAACTTGCTAGAGAAACTGTTACAATGTACTTAATTTCATTTCTTGGGGGGTATTAATCGCTCCATGTTATATAATACAGGCTTTCATAATACCCCTACCACCCCATTGACTTAGTAATGTCCTGTTATAATAATTACCCTGCAATGATGCAGACAAAAACCACACCAAATGTCAAAAAGTTTCACGGGGCTGGGTTTGAATTTTGTAGTTTAATTAAAGATGAATGTGTTTATTGTGAGGTTTAACATACTTCAAAAATTCCCAAATATATAACATTAAAAAAGACAATGAAGAAAGTCGCCATTTTGAAAGTCTACCCCTCGCTTGGAAAAAAAAATCATGAAAAATCAGCCAATTTTCATCTGTTTCAACTTTTAAAAGCTTGTTCTTTACATTCCTATGTCTGTTTTCTTCAAAATAATCAATAACTATCTGAATTTTTCCACCAAACTCAAAATCAGACAGTTTCCAGAGAAATGCAACATTCTTCTTGTTGTCTTTATAAATCCCACTTAGAATTACCATTGCAGCAATACAAAATCACCAAGAGCACCTCTACGTTCGCGAGTTGCGTCCCTTGTCAAGGTTCTCCATTCTGAGATTTTGTAATGTTGAAAATTTTCCAATACCAAGTGGTCTCAAAAATACCTCTGCAATGTTGCAGTTAATTATAACAACAAAACCAGTCATAAATTCTTTTTTTTTAATTTTAATCAATCACAAGACTCTGTCTTTGTCTGAATGGTTTATAAACATAGGGATTGAGAAGCTCTGTAATTTGTAAGCATGCAGTTCTGTCACCAAGATCCTTAGAAACTAATATATTTTTCAGTCTAAATTTACATTTACTTTAAACCTAGACAGACATAAAGGGGATGTATTTGTCTTAAATAGCAATGGAAGTTGTCATTCAGACACTGGAAATAAAATAGGTTAGATGGTAAAAATAGAACTTTAACCATATGCTGTCAAGTTATCATTTATCATATCTACTGCTCATACAAACTACAAAGTCAGGCTTCTTTACAAGTAGGAGTATCAGTATTTTATACATTTCGTTCTTTTTTCATTTGTTCAGTGTTAAGTGACATACAGAATTATACTAGTATTTCTCTGTAATGTTATATGATTTTTTTGCCACCTACATGTTTCAGATAAATGTTTTTATCTAATTTCATTAAATGTCAGCATCGAGGTGGCTAGTGTAAAGTACGGTAAATAAATAAAATTTATTTTAGTAAAGTTATTACAGATATTGCTATTTAGGATGTATGTAATAGTTTGATCAGTTATATAATATGCCATGTGCTAAATTTGAATTACTCAGTAGCATGTCAGACTTCAAATTTGAAGATGAGTGACACATGTTGTTACCTTGGGCTAGTCATTTCATTTCACTCTGTTGCTGATCTAAATAGTGGCAGGATGACAGACCGGTGGGGTGCCATCATCTGTAAATGCTGTCTTAGTGACCTGACACCTAAAGGTCAATTCCAAATGCCTGCTATTCACTATGTTTACAATCTTGGTCACCAAAATTGCAAATGATGACAATCAGAATTCACTACATATCATGGGATAGCCTGATACTGCTTTACCTGGAATTTGGTTCTACACTGGATAGAACTAGACAATTGCATATCTGATTTTAATGTTGCTTACACATCTTTTTCTACTGGTCTTTGTGAATTTCTTGTGTCACATTATGGTAGAGTAGCATGAAAAAAAAAGATACTTGTTGATGGTGATCTGTTTAGGACAGTAGACCACAAAGGTTCATTAGAGATTTTGCTTTTTATTTTTCTTTTTATTTCTAAATTAAAAAATTTACATGTACATCAGAATACAATGAGATTTTCCAAAACCAATGAAAATAAAAAAATTGAGATTTTGTTGTTTGATCTAATCTGATGTATTTTGAAATTTATTTTAAAACATTCTTTTCTTTCATTGTAGAAGACCTATATTTGGATTTGTCCTAGATTATGGAAAACAGCCTCGATTTGTTTTGAACATATAATACATGGTTTAGAATTGTTTTGAATAATGTTGTCAGTTAGAAGTCGATTTAGAGGTATGTCAATGATAATATAGATAAGAATGCAGTGAAGGAAGGATATTAATGTCCATGTCAATTTTTTCTTTTAAAAGGAGCTGGTCAGTTCAGGGATTGTAGAGGAAAAAAGAGTACCTGGAGAAAACTATCAATTTTTAACAGACAAACTTTCACACTAGGGTCTGCCTCAAGTGGGATTTGAAACTAAAAGCTTACTAGCACTGTGATCCTAAAATGTGAGTTTGACTGCTCGGCCTCTGGGACCCCTAAAATTTCTATAAATAAGAAAACAACAAGAATATAGAATTAGTAAACTCGTATTTAATGACAGGCTGCTTTTTTGAGCCAAGTCTAGACCTTAAACAGTGTTAGTAGGCTAGACTACAATTTGGACTTAAAAACACAGAAATTATGGACATAATTTCAATCTTTCCAATACATATTTTCTTAAGAATATTTTTGACTGTGAAAACTGTTTTCAGGGGAAAAAACATGCTTTCTTTATATGTTTTAGATATGGTAATTTAAAAAAACCAAACAAAACCAAAAAAAAAAAAAAAAAAAAAAAATTTGACCACTTAAAAGTCAAAAGTCATGTTTATTTATTTGTTCATTTTATTTCAGTTTTGAGTGAAATAGCTGAGGAAGAGCAGTTAGAGAGTTCACTTTTTAGTGAAAATGGTCAGAGTGATCAGAGCGATGTCAAAAGAGAACGAAGAAGAAAGAAAATACAGAAAGAATTATTTGAGACAGAAAAGACTTATTTATACCATCTACAATTAGTGAATAAGGTTGATATTTTAGTTTTAGAAACAAAATAATTGTAATTTTTTCCCAGGTCAAGATTCTTTATTTCATATAGATGTCAGTTCTTCGATGGTGGAGAAAATCGAAGTGATTATTTATTTTTAATTTTCAGATGTTTTCTGATATTAGAATCTAATGTAGGACTTACAATAGCATTAACAATGATAATAGGCCAAGAGGGTTGGTTTGTTTGTTTTTTTTTTTTTTTTTTTTGTTTTGTTTTTCATAGTTGATTTATGTATTTTAAAATCAAAACTTTGTGGGCTAAGCCCTCCTGATCACAAACTCTAAAAATTGTTTCCCTATTGATAAACTTGTAAATTCAAATGTAGTCAAATTTAAACAAATGCATGTATAAGATAACTGTAACAGTGCTGTTATTTTAAGAGCTAGTTTTTTATTTCGGTGTCAGCTCTGCAAGAACATTGAGGAGTGCACACTTCATAAGTGGGAGGTTGCGGGGTCGAACACTGACTGAGTCTGACCCAAGACTTGAAAGTGGGTAGTGACTGTTCTTTTGTCAAGCATTTGGCATTGTGAAATGAAAGTCATGGTTCTTTCAGATGGGAACATAAAATAAACAAGGTCCCATGTCACTGTAGGCATGGCATGATATAGAACCTTGCTATAAAATGCCATTAGCACAACGCACAGGCAAAATTTCTGCACTTTCGTCTATAACTGGCGACTGTTTTGATATAAGTGAATATTCTTGACTGAGACGTTGAACACCATTACTCAACTCAACTCCACATGGACATTAATTTATATGTACATGTATATTGAATTATTTAATACCTGAATGTTATTCACTTATCATGTTTTTTCAAAACTTTTTTTGCAGCATTTTGATTTTCCATTAAGATTTAATTGTTTAATACCGGATGATGTTCATGGGAAGATATTTAGTAATATTGAACAGATAATGGAGGTCAATCAGAAATTGTTGGAGTTTATGGAACAGACGACTATAGGAGAAGCGTTTAAATATCTAGGACCATTCCTGAAGCTTTACGCTAGTTATGCTAATAACCATGAGACTGCTTTATCCACATTACAGGTAATATTGTGTAAAAAATTAAAAATAATAATTCTATTAAAAAAATTTCATGGTTTTACATCCATTATATATACTCAGTTCCATTCCTTACCTTTCCCTTTTTAAAGCTGCATTAAGTTTTTCAATTTTCTGAATTTTTTTTGATTTTCTTAAAATATATTTTTTTAAAAATAGATATCTTCTAACCACGATCCGTGACATTCATTTGCTAAATTTCATTTCTCTAAGCTGTAAATAAATGGAATCCTCTGACCGGTTGGTCAGTGTTTTACGATGGTAATTATGAGCTTGGAGCATGCGCACGGATGTACGGAAAACCCTAGAATCGAAGGTGAAACATGACAGATTTCATTAATTGCCCTTCACTAATATCCAGATGTATTTTAATGATGTTTTGTATCCCTTACTAAGTCACAAATGACAAATTCAATGAAGTTCTGTGTTTAATTTATCGTATTTCACCGTTTTGAAAGTCGTGTTTAAATGACCCAGGTTTTGATGACGTAACCATGTTCTAATATTGGATCCCAAATGGTGCATCTCGCTGGGTAATTACTGTAATTTCTGTATTTATTCGAGCTTTTATCGTTGAACCAAATGTAACATTGTTCATTAGGAACATCATTAATTAGATCAGCACCGTTTTAATTTTTTCTTTGGAAAACTTAATGCAGTTTTAAGTCACACATTTTCAAACCTAGAAAATTATTTTTCTAAAACCTGCTGTAGAACCATCTTTTTATAATGCACATAGTTTTTTTTTACAGTAAATGTTGAATAGCAAAATTATTCATCTATGGCTGAAATGTTTAATTATATCAAGCTTCATTATCGTACATGAATATCAAAAATGGATTCTGAAATTCTTTGTGTTACAATGCATAATTGTATTAGACATTACTATGCCTTAAAAGAAAATAATTGAAACTTATATGAAAACAATTTCACTTGACTATATAGATTAGATTCTGAACTTGCAGCATATTTCATCTCATGACTGTGCATATAAAGTGTATTTATTTCTGATTGTTAATTTTAGGAATACATGCAGAAAAGTTCTGAATTTACAGAATTTATTCACACTCAGGAAGATAGACCAGATATGAACGGACTGAAAATTAACGCTTTACTTATTACTCCAGTACAAAGAATACCGAGGTTTGTAGAAATAATATTTAATACAGAGATGTATTTAGCTTACCTGTATAAATGAGCTAAAAATATCTTATCTTTAGGATGACCAGTCAGTGTTCAAACCTGAAATTTTCTGATCTGAAACTTTAAGCTTTTTTGATTATGTAAAGGCTAGTTACACTATTCTGACATGTTCTAATAATCTACATTTTCATCGGTCAGTTTGTTTTTAATAGTCAGTAACTAGAAACATAAATATACTATCTGTTGGTATCTCAATGATACATGTATATTGAACTTTGTAAATTTATATAAATACTTATGTTACATTTTGATAGCAACTCCCTTTCCTTATGGGACATTTTATTTTTGGAATTTTCACAGGCACAAAACTGTAATATGACAACAATTGGTTCTTTTTCTTGTAAGCCTTTTTCTGTTGTAATGATTTGTATATATTTCTGTATTTTACAGGTATAAATTGTTGTTAGAAGATTTACTTCAAAGTACACCCGAGGACCATCATGACTACCAACAAATTAAAGGTATGATGTTTGTACATTTTACATGTATTTATGTCCTTTCATAATTAGCCCGTTGTTAGCTACATGTACATCTTTTGTCTATAGATTTCCCATGTATAGGATTTCTGCATCTTTTGAGGCAATTTTATTTTCAATAACTCTTGAAAATTTACCACCTGGGCCTCACAAGATGCAGAGAAAATGTCATGAAATGTTTAATTATATCAGGCTCCATTATCCTACATGGATATCAAAAATGGATTCTGAAATTCTTTGTGTTACAATTTTTTGTCATATCCCTGTTTGATAGATTCTATTAGCATTATATCCTCCATACAATATAACTGACAACAAAAGTATTTTATAAAGCTGGCAATTTTCAGTCTTTGTCTTTAGAACTTCTGAAAAACATTCAGTAACTACAAGATTTTAGTTGCATTTGAAAATTCAAACAAAAATTGGGTGAAGATTTGTAAACAAATTGAATAAATGGGACTTTAAAAATGAAGAGTTGGGCCCTCATTTAAAAAGTAAGATAGGCCCTGTCACTTTTCATCCTAAGTAGCACAGAGAAAGCATGTTTTATCCATTGACCAAATTGTTTTTAGAGCATCAGCGATTAGGTGGTTTAAAGAATCTACTTATGCTTCCAGAACTGCCTTATTGTTGGAATAATAATCTTGAATATAAAAAAAATAAATCAATTAAATATGCTGACTCTTCAGGTGTTGTTAGTACACACTGAGACACCAGACCTCTGTTTTTATGTGACCTAAGTCAAAGGCTCAAGGTGACCTACTGGGATTGTTTTTTGTCTGTTGTCATGTTGCCAGTGTTGTGTAGTGTCCATCATGCGACATAAAGAATTACACATTTTGATATGAAAAAAAGATAGAAATTAGTTAAAATTTCATCCTTTTTTGTGAACTACAGTACTTAATGCCCTCAAGTAATCGTTTATGCCCCTTGGGCCTATTGTAAGTGTCATCAGAATTTTTTCCTAGTAAACAAGCTTTTCATGGCATCAGTTTGGGAAGGAGTTGAAAAAAAAATCACCTCTGAAAATTTCAGTTTCAACAGGAGTTTGAACTATTTCATGACTTTAAAATAAACTTATATACATTTGAATTGAAAAAAATAATAACTGGTAGGTTGTAAAAAATAGTGTAGGTACAGCAAGATAATAAGAGAATTATTTTTTCATGGCCCTTCACAAAAATTGGAATAAACCTCTCAGTTTAATTACAAAAAAAGACAATGTATTTATTTAACTATCTGTATATCTAATTACTAGTTAAATTATTTCAATGATGTTTATTAACACTCATTTATTACTAATTATTAGAAGCGGCAACACAAGTGAGTGAAATAGCCACACATATAAATGATCACATACGACAGCACGATAACTTCCAGAAAATGTTGAGTATACAGAACAGTTTTGATAGTTCAGCACCAAAAATTCTGGCACCTGGACGAGAATTTATTAAGGAAGGAGTTCTTAAAAAGGTTTGATTTTATAAATTGATCATTTTAACCTAACTTTATAGTTGTCACCCTGTGATATAAAACAGATAGAATTCAATACATGCACTGCATGTACTTTTAGTGTCAACAATTACAGGAATTTCAATTTATTATGATTCCCCACCCAAAGGTGGGGAATCATATTGTTTTCGTTCTGTTTCTTCTTCTTCTTATTATTATTATTATTATAATTTTTTATTTTTCCTTAAATTGTCCGGTGCAGAACTCGGAAACGGTATGATGGGTTTCGATGAAATTTGGTACCAACAATCTGCTATCTTGGTAGATATGGATAAATGATCAAATTTTTTTCTATCTCGACGGCTCAGCGGTCGGTGCATGTAAATTGCGTAATTTAATACCAAACATCTTTCTGTCCAATACGTACAAAGAGAGATAACTCTTACAGAATCTTCTTCTTTCTTATTCAGTTTCTCAGATATATGAGCGCCCGATAAAAATGGGTAATCTGAATTAATGTATAAAGTTAAGCACTAAACAAAAATGATTGAATGTTAATGAACTAAATGTTAATTAAGTGACTAACCTCTTTCTCACATACATAATTTGTTCTTAATAAATTCTCAGTTACTATGTATTAAACTGTTAAAAATATATCAAATTTTTATCAGCACTGCCAAACAAGTTAAACGCATCATTCAATCTCGTTCAAAATTTTAGGATAGGTTCCTGCACCATTAAAGTTTTACATTCATGGGTATTTATTGGGTGAGGGACAGGAAGATGGGGTCTTAAAAACAAAAATCACCAATTTTTCCTTAAACACTTTGCAGTGTGCTATAAAACCATATATAGGGCTTTGTCATAACTCATAAACTAATGAGATCCCCATCCCTAAAGTATATATTTTCTGGTTCCTAATGATAAAATGAAAAGAATGACACTAATCAAAGACACCTAAGGTCCTTTCCCACTGAAGGGTAGGGCTGGGTGGTGCTAAGTTAATTTTAAACTGTTGAAATCCCCACCCCTAATTTATGTATTTTCTGGTTCCTTATGAAAAGTTGAATAGAGTGATATTAATAAAGGGCACCTAAGGTCATTTCCCACTGTGGGTGGTGCTATGTACATGTATAGCTTTTAAATAGTTAAAATCCTTTCCACTCATCTGTATATTTTCTTGTTCATTATGGACTTTTGAAAAGAGTGATAAAAACCTCCAGGAAATCCTTTTCAAGAGAGGGTAGGGGTGGGAAGCCAGAATTCTTAACACCCACCCTCAGTCAAGAAACACTATCTTATGGCATACTTCATTTCATTTCTTAAGGCAAGTTTACAGGATTAAATTCCTATTCAAAGAATTGTAAACCAATTCAATAGCATTATTACATGTTTTGATATGTATAATTGCTTTAATCTCTTTGTCAATTATCCATTAATATGTAGGTTATGGCTACTTCACAGACATGATACACGTCAATCAAATTTGTTGGTTAAACACCTCACAGTTCGTGAAATAGATTTGCTATCAATCAAAGTTGAATACCTGTCCAATCAAAATACACCAGCTAATAGAATTGCCAATTTAATGGATAGGACCTTTGTCAGAAGACAGAACGCATGATTCTGATCTATTAAACTTGTATAATTTACATACATTTCGAATTATAAATAGATTTATACATGCAGATTCGGACTCCCGTGATCAATTGGTTTCTTTTAACAAAAAACATTGTTGCAACAATGGGGTATGAGAGAATGAAAATATATATTAAAATGAATACCGGTACTGCTCGAATTATAATTGTACAATTCGATGTTAACTTTAAATTTACTTGTCTTCCGCCCTTTCTCTTAGTCAGCTTTCGATTACTAGTAATGGATACTATCAATCCATCTCGAGATCAGTCCATCAGCAGGTGTATATTTTAAACAATATATAGATTATGGATGGTGGGGAATCATACGTAACTGGTATCCCAGTTACAATCTCAAGTTAATTTTTTTTTTTTTTTTTTTTTTTTTTTTTTTTTTTTTTTTTTTTTTTTTTTTTTTTTTTTTGAAATCTTACATACACCTATCAAGGTGATATATAAGCCTAGATATTGACCTCTTATTTAATGTTCATATGTCTGGTTGCTCATTCGCCAAGTGGTCTTTGTGCTGTTCAGCAAATCTTGTCAGTGCCTTTCACTTCCTAAGTACAGTTACTTCTTGGGACTGATTCTTTTTTAATAATGTTTGTGAAATATCTTTTTATAGTTTTGCTAAAATGCTTGAATTTATTTATTTCTAAATTTCATAGCATATCATACATCTTGAAAATCTGTAAACAAACCAAAAGATACACATTTATTTTAATAAAGCAATGTTTATACTTTCAGGTGTCTCGAAGAGGTGGAAAGTTTCATGATAGGATGTTTTTTCTATTTTCGGATATGTTAATTTATGGTAAACCTAAGTTTTTAGACAGTGGTAAAAAATCCTATTCATGTTGTTGTGTGTTACCACTAAAACATTGTCAGGTGGAAAAAGTTTTTGGTAATTTGAAGAAGGGCTGCAGTGATGGTGGTGGAATGTTTAGTGTAAGTATTTGAAATGATTTAAACAGTTTATTTTAAAGGTAAAAAACTATAGATTTAGAAACAGTTTATTGACAGTTAATTGCCCTAGTCAATGTTCTCTTACTTATATTGAGAAGGCCAGCTCTGGGATGGTGGGGGAAATCAGAGTACCTGTAGAAAACCCCACCAATCTTGGACAAGGAAACTGACAAACTTTTCACATTATGATCTGTCACAAGTTGGATTCAAACCAAGATGATAAGAGATGCTGTAAGTGTAATCCATGAGCCAAGTCTTTATACCACTATGCCACAGAGGAACATTGGTGTTATTTAGTAAAAAATTTTATTAAATTTCCTTTGATATTGGACAAGATGTTAATTTTATTATTATACTTACTTACATTTACTGCCACAGTAGGTCAGTGGTAGAGTGTTTGTCTCAAGAGCAGGAGTTCACGGTTTTGAACCCGGCCAGGTCATACATAAAACTTTAAAAATTTGAGATATTGCTTTCTACTCTGTTGCACCAGGAAGACAGAGTATTGATTGGTTCAGCTGATGCCAGGATAATGAACTAGGTGAGTGGTATGCTTTTTGTAGCATACTGACTCATTGAGCTAGACTGTACCAAAAAGATGCCAGGAGAGTACAATAGTACATGGCAGACCACAATACATACTTTCAAATCTCATTGAGAAACATTTTTCAGTTTAGTCCATACAGATTAATAACATTGCTCTCATTGCAAATAGAAAATTGCTGACGTAACTTAAAAACAAAAAGACAAACAACAAACAACTTGAGTTTTGCGTACATGTAGTTAGAATAGACAGAAAACATTAAAAACAAAAACATGTACATGTATATTCAAGCTATGTCGCTAAAATATTATTGACATTTTAAAATTTGTAGTAAACTGACATAATTCACATTTGTACCTTTTTAAATTGAAATTTTAAAGTCTGTTTAGTAAGTCTGTTTTGTTTATGTTCCTGTACAGATCACCTGCAAGGATGAGAATTTGATGTTAATTTCCAATGATAAAGAAGAAGTTGAAGATTGGGTAGATACTCTAAATACAGCAATTAAGTAAGTAAATGTAATACAGCTATATAATATCATAAATTACATGTAATATAGCGATTAATAAGTTACTTGTAATGCAGCAGTTTAGTAATTACATGTAATACAGCCATTAGGTAAGTACATGTAAAACAGTAGGTAATTACATGTAATATAGCAATTGAGTAAGTACTTGTAATACAGCAGTTTAGTAAGTACATGTAAAACAGCTATTAAGTTAGTACATTTAATACAGCAATTAGGTAAGTAGATGTAATACAGCCATTAGGTAAGTACATGTAAAACAGCAATTATCGTAGGTAAGAACATGTAATACAGCTATAACCAGTAAGTTAGTACATGTAATACAGCAATTAGGCAAGTACATGTAATACAGCAATTAGGCAAGTACATGTAATATAGCCATTAGGTAAGTAAATGTAATATAGCCGTTAGGTGAGTACAATTAATACAGCTATTAAGTTAGTACATGTAATACAGCAATTAAGTTAGTACATGTAATACAGCCATTAGGTAAGTACATGTAATACAGCTATTAAGTTAGTACATGTAATACAGCTATTAGGTAAGTACATGTAATACAGCAATTAGGTAAGTACATGTAATACAGCAATTAGGTAAGTACATGTAATACAGCTATTAAGTTAGTACATGTAATACAGCCATTAGGTTAGTACATGTAATACAGCTATTAAGCTAGTACATGTAATCCAGCAATTAAGTTAGTACATGTAATACAGCAATTAAGCAAGTACATGTAATCCAGCAATTAAGTTAGTACATGTAATACAGCCATTAGGTAAGTACATGTAATACAGCTATTAAGTTAGTACATGTAATCCAGCAATTAAGTTAGTACATGTAATCCAGCAATTAAGTACATGTAATACAGCCATTAGGTAAGTACATGTAATACAGCTATTAAGTTAGTACATGTAATACAGCCATTAGGTAAGTACATGTAATACAGCTATTAAGTTAGTACATGTAATACAGCCATTAGGTTAGTACATGTAATACAGCTATTAAGTTAGTACATGTAATACAGCCATTAGGTAAGTACATGTTATACAGCTATTAAGTTAGTACATGTAATCCAGCAATTAAGTACATGTAATACAGCTATTAAGTTAGTACATGTAATACAGTCATTAGGTAAGTACATGTAATACAGCTATTAGGTAAGTACATGTAATGCAGCTATTAAGTAACTACATGTAATACAGCAATTAGGCAAGTATATGTAATATAGCCATTAAGTAAGTACATGTAATATAGCCATTAGGTAAGTACATGTAATATAACTATTAAGTACATGTAATACAGCTTTTATGTATTATAAAGTACAGTATAACCTGTGTATAAAGTCCACCTAGGGGACCGAGCAAAAGTGGAGCTAATAGACAGGTGGTCTTTATATAGAGGGTCCCCTATATGTACCAGTAAACATACAGTGTTTAAAATAGTTTAAAAAAGTGAAAATATGCAGTACCTATTAAAAACGTATTAATATATACATTAATAAAGTTATTTTCATTTTATTTTTAAAAAACAGATTATTCAGAAATAATTATTAAAAAAAAAACCAAACAATTTAAATTTGATAAACTGTACATCAGAAAGGATTATTTGGTTAAACTCTACCTATTATATACACTTGACTGATTGTATCTTTTTATTGTTATAAGTAGCAGCAAAGGTGTCACAAATTAAACAATTATATATAAAACATAATAGATAACAATGGATATTTCTACCTTAATATCTCATGGCTTCAGTTGTTGACATAAGTATGGCTTCATATATTTTTTCTTCAAAATTTTACGTAATATCAGTCGATACTGTAGTCTTTACTACAGTAGATTTTTAAACTATGTAAGTTACTACATTGTATTTAGTGTGATCAATAATTTATATTAAAACTATTTATTGCAAATCTTCATACATCACAGTATCAAAGAAATGTGGTTGATTATTTACTGCAAAAATTTTGGGAAATTATAAAATTTAATTAAAAATTATATTAAAGAAGTGGACCTTATAGACAGGTTCTGGAGTCATTTGGGACAGAAAAGGGTGGACTTTATTCACATTAGACAGGTGGACTTTATATAGAGGGTCTTTATACAGTAAAATTCATTTGGGATACTTCAGACCGGTTGCTATAGACAGGTGGACTTTATATAGAGGTGGACTCTACAGCAGGTAATACTGTACATGTAATACAACAATTAAGTAAGTACATGTAATACAGCTATTAAGTAAGTACCTGTTATACAGCTATTAAGTAGGTATATGTTATACAGCCATTAGGTAAGTACATGTAATACAGCCATTAGGTAAGTACATGTAATACAGCCATTAGGTAAGTACATGTAATACAGCCATTAGGTAAGTACATGTAATACAGCTATTAAGTAAGTACATGAAATACAGCCATTAGGTAAGTACATGTAATACAGCCATTAGGTAAGTACATGTAATACAGCTATTAAGTAAGTACATGAAATACAGCCATTAGGTAAGTACATGTAATACAGCCATTAGGTAAGTACATGTAATACAGCCATTATGATGACACTATTTGTTAATATAGAGTGTAGCTGGATCTCTGAATAAGAGAATCACCACTATGATTAACATAGATATAGTTTTCAATCTGAATGGCTGACTGTTTTCCACTGTTATTTCACATTAGGTTCTTTACCCTGTTCACTTATCCGTACTCATTTGGAGGTGAACATGGAAGTACATGTTCTACCATATTTAAAATGGATATTGGCTGTTGTTTTGTAAGGCACAAGTACTCTTCATTTAGAAATAAAGTCATAGCTTTTATCAGATGAAACCCTAAAATACAGACTTTTCTTTGGAGTGGAGTAATGGTGATTTATGCCCAAGTCAAGATTCAGATGGCAGAAACTGGAGTGCCTTCAGAAAACCACTGACCTTAAGCAAATAAAACTGGCACTAGAATCTGACCCAAGTCAGGCCTCAACTTAGAGTTGTTGTGGTCAGTTGGTCATCTCTTTAGACCACTCAACTCCCTAACAGTAGATGAGTACTGTTCATGCAAGTATAAATTTCTTTAACCTCAATTAGCTATTGATATTTTGTTGTAAATGAAATAATTTTGGCATTAACATGAAATCCCATTTCTAACACTGATTTCTCTTGAAGAAATGAGGTTGAGTCTTTTACCAATGATGAGAAAAAGGCGAATATGATCGACCACTGATAGTAGTTGATTTCTGTACCATTGATGTTGTAACATCTGATGGAAATGGAGATCCTCTCAGTGGTCAGTGAAATGTCCTTACTCAACTGAGGTAATATGACTACTAACTTTTACTATCCACCACACACACATGGAACTCTACATTTTAATTTTGTCTTCATCAACTTGTCTGTCTTTTTGTTTTTTTTTTTTTTTTTTTTTTTTTTTGGGGGGGGGAGGGGGGGAGGGGATCATGGGATATCATTAAATGTCCTATTGTCTACCCTTATGTTTTTAGAATGAGCTACATGTTGTCTTGCCAGAGTAAGGGAATAGAAGCATGATCTAAATGCAATAAAATACATGTAATAGTAGCCAGATCTAACATCATCGATAAGATCATCTGATGTGTGTGTGTGTGTGTTTTCATTTGTATTCTAGCAATATTTATGGTCAAATGTGTAAATGATGCAACTTATATTTTTACAGAAAGTTGTGCAATAACAGATCAACATTACGGAAGCCAAGTAGTCATAAAGCTCCAATGAGAGGGAAATCGTTGTTACGGATCAGGAAGAAGGAAAAGAAAGAAGATGCCAAGGTGAGAGTCGTATAAACCTAGTTAACTTAATTTTTAGTGAAGTGGTGTAATGGTGTTAGACTTAAGTTAACAGTGTCTCTTACTGCTTAGATTTGAATTCTCTTTAAGCACATCTTAAACTGATAAAGTTTGTCAGGTTGACTTGACAACTTTTTTTTTGGAAGGGGTGGGGGGGGGGGGGGGACCTCAGTTCCCCACTATCCCTGAACTGGTTGCTTAAAAAAAGTGAAAAAAAATCTTAATGGGTATGTAAAACTCCACTTCATTTTATGACAGTTCAATATTCAAGTATTTTCAAATTTTCTTTTACTCCTTCTATCACTCTGTTCTTCCAGATTAAAATTTCATTACAAGGATTGAAAGAAGAGTCCAAGGAAGGAGAAGGATCGTCACCTTGTCTTAAAAATGGAATATCACCTCTGAGAGCAGTTCGGGCATTATCTGATATCGATTTGTCTGAATGTATGTCACCAAACAAGAAGCCCAGACTTTCTCCTGATAAGGTTACCACGGCAACCTGCACACCAACACTGGAGGATGAAAGTTGTACAAGAAGTGGTAAACGGATACGACCATTGTCAATGATGAGTAGCGAAATGGAATATATTGACCAGGTTTGTATATAAGTGAATAAAAAAAGTTTACGACAAAGCATAGAATAGACACAAAACTGCTGATTAAAGAGTATTACCCGTAATTTCACGTTCCAATCTTGATGAAATTTGCTTAGATTTTTTTTTCCAAAATACTCTATGTAATACTGGTGGAAATTATTAATGAATAATAGTTGATCTTATTCAACTGTAGGAAAATATTCCATCATACAAATAACTAATAGTTTTTGAATACTGATAAATGGTTTTTTTTTAAGTTCTATCACTAAAAAGGCAAATGGTGTTTACCAAAATATGGAGAAGACAACAAGATGTACAAAAATTGGTTTAACAAGTGTGAATTTTTCATAACTATTTTAACTTAACAGAATAACTGATTTGTTTGGGTTTTTTTTTTCAATGGATTTTACCCCCCCCCCCCTTTCATTAAGTTCTTTGTTCTTAACAAATTTCCAAAAAACACATCTTTCTTAAAAATGCCTTCCTGATCAATTTGACTACCGGTAATTAAATCACCATAATTGGTTAAAACTTTTTTAAAAAAAAAAAAATAACATCTACATTTAGTTTTATTTTTCCACTTCAGGTTTAAAAGTTTGTACCCAAAATAGAAAAAAAAGTCAAAATAGTACAGTAATGCATTTACATGACCCTTGTGAAAAAATGTAAAACTAACAAATGACTTTTTTTCATAAATTATTCTTTTAAAGTTGTTAATGATGTAAAATATTGATTATTTGAAGGATCAATATTGAGTGATTATAAAATTTTATATAAATTTTACCACAGATTTTGTTTTCAATAATGAATTTTAATTTATTTTCAGGAAAACCTGAGTTACAATGGTGAAATGTATGAAGATGCTACTCGGAGTCAAGATACTTTGAACAACAGTGATGTAGAAGTTGAGAATACTTTTATGCAGACAACTGTGCATTTAGGTTCTATAGACTCGCTAGATCTGGATGAAAATTCTTTTTGTGAACGACCCAGAAAATTGCCATTGAATACAGAAACATGTACAAAAACTGCTACAGAGGTTTACAATCCACAGCAAAGAAAAAACACAGAATCTACGTCTTGTACGACTCATTCAATAGAGAGGTAGGTGGATGATAAAAGAAAACAGAGACTTAGAATAAGGCCTAACTTAAAAAATTCTTTGTTTGCTGTTTTCCGACCCTTACTATCCACATGTGGGTAGGTAGGTACAAAACAATTTTATTTTATTTTTTGAAAACTTAATCTATTACACTTTTGAAAAAAAAAAGATGAAATTGGTTTCAATGACAAGACACATAAGTGTGGAGGTTCATGCTCTATTTTTGCAGTCTAAATATATGTATGTGTCACTAAACCATGAAAATGGCTTAAAATATGATAATTTTTATCCATGAACTTTCATTTCATAATTTTGAATTATATTAAATCAAATCATATGCTATATTCTAGAAACTTGACTTTAATTCTATATACCATAATTTTCTCATACACAATATTTAGCTCACTTGCCCAGTGCAAAGAGACTCAGATGCCATCTATATTTGTTGGTTTTGTCATCAAATGTTTTTCTTGTTTTGTTTTTGTCTTTTCTTTTTTCTTTTTTTTTGTAACAAGCCTAAATGTGAAGTAGAGTCACATCATCTTTGTTGCTATTGTTATTACATAATGACTTATTTAATATCTATAAAACAGGTTACTAGAAGGAGGACGAAGATTTTCAAGAAGATGTAGAAAAGCTTTTGGAAATTTCAACTCCAGAATTAATGAAACTAAAGAGAACTGTGTGATACAGTGATTTGATGCAATTAATTTTTGTATCCAAGTCAAATAAAGTTTTAAGTTTTAAAGGGCATTCAAACTTCAGTTATTCAAACATTGGTTTCTTGAGTACCATTGATATTTATTTTTCTTTGCCAACCTGTTGCATTTAATAAGTGGAATATCCTGAAAACTCGAGATTCAAAATCAGAGTTGAATTCCAGTTATTTGAGGTTGACTGTGCTGGAACTTGAAAAAAGGATAGTTTTCTAAAGTGTTTCACCAACATTAAAAATGAGAGAGAGAGAGAGAGAGAGAGAGAGAGAGAGAGATAAATTGTTTCTGTACTGTAAGTGAGAGAGAGAGAGAGAGAGAGATGAAATGTTAATGTACATGTACATTGTGGGTTCGGATATTTTTCCAAAAATTGATTTGAGAACGACAAGGATTGATGAATTTAATGCATTTTAACATTTATTGTTTGGTCTATTAAAATCTACAAAATTTTATTCCAACTAACTTTTTAAAATATTAGCAATACATGTATTTATCATTTATTGACGAATAGATCTGATAAAAAACTAACAGGAATTCCTTGTTAAAGATTGTATCTTAAAATGTATATTCAGGATATAATTATGAATAATAGTCTAGAAAGAGCATAGAATCAAGAAATACCCTAAATCTATTCAATTTTATAATTTATATACATTGTATATGTATACAAAAAGCATAATTACTAACAAAAAGTAATGATAGATTCCTTTAATTTACACTGAAATTTTTTATTATTTTTTCAGATTTTTATTTCAAACAAAAATTTTAAAATTTTATGATCATTGTCAGCAATTTCAAAGAGTACTATTTTAATGATTAATTAGGAAATTTTCCAAATTTTAAGGGAATTTTCCCAAATTTAAACTTTTATGGATTGTGAATGGTTTCTGAGAGTTGCCAGAATAAAAAAAATAGATAATCAACAGGCTTCTTTGCACCATATTATGGGATTTTGTGGACTAGTGTGTTTAACACTTAACAGATTTCCATATGTATGCTTAAGAATGGAATTGTTTCATAAATTTGCAATCTCATGGACTCGAATGGATTGTTTCTTAAAAGAGAACCGGTAATGGAATTGTCTCATTATTCTCATTATAAATTACTCTCATATCATTATTTTATATACATGTATATTCAAATCCCATATTGTAAATATAATTAATCGGTGACTTTGTGTTATAATTTGAACTATAAAAAATTATTTTAAAATTTGATGATATTTTACACTTTGACTTATATTTTTACATATTAAATGTTGAATATTTTATCACAGTTAACAAAGCTTTCTTGTTTTTATTTTAGAGAGTTACAGTAAAATATTGTTTTGTAAATTTTTGCATTAATGCACAAGAATAACAAACAAGAATACATGTATTTATCTTTGATAAAAGGTGCTTTTGCTTCTAATGATGCAAATATATATATACTGGTATATATATACACATATACATGTATTTATCTTTGATAAAAGGTGCTTTTGCTTCTAATGATGCAAATATATATATACTGGTATATATATACACATGTTTGTGTGTATATATATATATGCATATGTTGCATTTGTTTCACAGGTAGAATAATTTGGTATGGTAGAGCTTGTCACAACTTTGGGAACTTTTTACAATAAAGCAAACTGCTTACAAAAAAAGTAGTTGACTCAGGGATATTAAGCTGACACTTATCAAGGCCCTCAAAAAGTTTCGTAGCAATCATCACAATATTGTTGATACAATCTAAGTATGAAGTCACTGTATCCAAACTTATCTTGAATATATTTGACGACCCATAGTTCCATGTTCCTTTCATTCTCAATTTGAAATCCCACATGTAGCTAGCCAGAAAGTGAAAGTTATGTGTTAAACTGAATTCAAGTTTTCTATCATAGTCTTTTTTCTTTGCTTTAATGATTCTGATTTTGACCTGTATGTTTCTGTTTGATTTATAGAGATTTACCAATTATTTAACACTTGGTCAGAAGCAGGTGGTCAAGATTTTATGTCTTCAAATTCAAGGCATCTCAATGCTGTGGGTTTGACCCCAGTCAACATCAAGTAAAAAAGGATTTGCTTTGATGTAAGCTTCTACTAATTGGCTCAGTACTATTGTAACAGAAAAAGGGAAAAAATGCAATGGCCAAACCAGGGACTCGGAACGCAAGACCTTCCTAATACTAGTGGGACGTTCTACCAACTAAGCTACAGGCCATTTATCAAGCCTAGTCCACTACATTCCTCCCTCCTTTTTTCGATTCAACTGCATTAAATCAAAACTACCAGGGTTGGTCGAGCACCCAAAGTAATGAGAAAGGTAAAGAAATGCAGCTTTCTACCCGAGACTTCCCATAAATGCAGGTCGCTCCACCGACTGAGCTACCGCCACCTATCAAGCCCAGTCCACTACACCAATATAATGGGCAGTGTGGTCTGAGAAGTTATTCTGTGATGTTGCAGGTAAGTGTACTAGCATACAAAAGGTTGCCATAAATGCACATTAGTACAATGCAGATCAAAAATACTTGCACAGATGCACATCACATGAATTTCATTAAAAAACAAAACTGAGGAATAGCTAAAAAAATTGCTAACGTGACATAAAACAACATTCAACTAACCAACATTCAAGGGTGCAATGAAGTAATGTGGTTTTTAAGCTTATTTTTTCAGTTATATCAAGACAGTCTAGTTTGGAATGGTGGAAAAATCAGATAACCACAAGCCTCTAGCAAGCAAACTGAAAAAACTTCTTACACTACATTCATTATTCATGTCCAAGTTTATGATAGACCAATCCAGGTTTCTTGCCCATGAACTGTTGGAAATGTAGCAATCATTCTACAAACTGAACTAACACAGAAGATAATTCAGTAATTATCCTTTAACTCTGCTTGAAGACGCCATGCTTCATACAACATACATGTAAATGGGGTTAGCCAGTATGCCATGTGATTAATTATTTAAACATTTGTGCAGAAAACATTTATCTCCAAAGTTCCAAGAATGTCAAAAACTAATGTAACTGCATATCTAATGGAAACAATTATTTCAAAAAATGTTACAGCATCATTTGGTACACTGACCAACTCCTTTAGTTAAACTCCATTAAGTCAATCAAATCAAATCAATCCCTCTACTTCACAATCATTGAAATGGGTGGTCTAAAGCGGAAGCTTACAGATCACAACGTCTCTCTCCTCCTGAGTTTGAATCCCACACCGGAAAAATCCTAGTTGGCTTGCCGAAGGTTGGTGGTTTTCTCTGGGCAATCCGGTTTCCTCCACCATCCCAGAATTGACTGGGGCATAAAACTACTCCACTTTCCTTTTGTTAAAAAGTGACTTCTCATCAGCTTTCATCAGAAACAACATTTACACAAAAAATCCAAAAGATATTGCAATTTATTAAATGAAAATAGCACTTTAGTACTGTAACTGATACAAACCTAAAAAATAGCACTATATTGTACCCCATTACGGAAGTTAATAATGTGAATACCTAATCAATAAAAATAGATGAATTTATAAAAAATAATTGGAAAAAATTGCAAGATATTATAAATAAATTACGTAATAACAGAAACCTAAGTTCACAGAAACAATATAGTTTAAACATGATATAAAACGCTCTATATTATGGACACCTGTCAGAATGAGACGATCAATTAAGAGTTTTTCATAATTAACTATAAACTTTTTATTTATTTTTATTTCCAATACCTTTGTGTTTTTCACATTCAGGTTTTCATGAAATGGAAATAAATGCAACTAGTCAAAAAAGAAAACAGAATTGATTGTAAGGAAACCCAGGTTCCCAGGGCTCATATACACACATATACAAACCAAAAACATTAACATTGTACTTTTTACACCCCTGTGCCAGATGTATAACACAGCTTGTCCAACATTTGTACTAGCAAGTTCATAAGTAAAATATGTATACGGTTACACCATTAAAGAAAAGGCATGCATAAACAGTAAAACATGATTCATTGCCAGTATATGATTTTGATGTTATTATAAAGAGGCTCGGCATAAAACGAGGGAACATAAAACAAAAAGATTTTGGGACTTCAAATAATTTGTTAATAAGTGCAGAGTCATCAGGGTCATTTAACCAGAATTTACTGTAAATTTCATATACTTGTTCTCAACTAATTATATAATTAACATTTTATGGTAAAATTACTTCTTAACACATAATAAATATAAAAGTAAAAAAATTATCTAACAGAAAACATTAGCATGTGTATATAATAAACACACAAAATGATAAGCATAATATATAACAACAAAAAAGGCTTATGGGCCTGACTTGCTCACTTGGCACTCTTCAAAAACAGTGACATGATTATATCTATTACCAGTTAATATATACGTGTATATATATCATAACAAGAAGACCGATGGGCCCAACTTGCTCACTTGGCACTCTTCAAAAACAGTGACATGATTATATCTATTACCAGTTAATATATGCATGTATATATATCATAACAAGAAGACCGATGGGCCCAACTTGCTCACTTGGCACTCTTCAAAAACAGTGACATGATTATATCTATCACCAGTTAACATATACAGTAGAACTTTGATAACTCGAAGTGCTCGGGACTTCACTGGGGACTTCAAGTTATCGGGGTGTTCGAGTTATCGAAGTTGAAGGATGATGTCCAAGAATGGTGTCACCTTAATATATGTTTTTCACTACAAAATCTTGATGTTTTAAACAGTTACCTGTACTTGAATGTGAAAAAAAAAGTAAAAAGATAATTTTTAAAGAAAAAACAATAAATAATTTATTTAAGAATTGATATTGACGGTAAAAGCGTGCGAAACGTATTATTTTATTATAAAATCACAATACATGTATATACCATCAATGAAATCGGAAATCAGATATATGTACATAATTATCAAAATGCTTATTTTTTACATTCGTTAGAAAATACGAACAGAAACTTAATGAAATTATAAAGCAGTGCAATAAGTAATTTAAGATTTTAATGCAGTCGTGAGTACAACGGGGTTAGTCGTTTTAATTAAGCTTGGAGAACTTGGCTTCTTTTATTACAGTAGAGGATAAGCGTACCTGTTAGGCTTAATTGTCTGTGACGGCACTGGATATTAATCCGTTATTGATACTAATTAATACGGTAGATAACAAGAACTACTCGGTTATTTTCTCTACTATAACGGTAGCCAAATTACCAATATTTGATTTCTTTGATCGTTTTATTAAACGAGCCATTGATCATACACTGTTAGAAAAAATTCGAGTTTTTGAAGTTAATTTTAATAGATTTTTAAACCAAATTTTTACTTAGAGTTATCGGGGGTATTCGAATTATAGAAGTTTGAGTTATCGAAGTTTTCCTAATATAGTTTATATAGAAAACCGGTCGGGACAAAATAAAGACTTCGAGTTATCCGTGGTATTCGAGATATCGAAGTTTGAGTTATCGAAGTTCTACTGTACATGTATATATATAACAACAAGAAGACCGATGGGCCCCGACTTGCGCACTTGGCACTCTCAAAAAAAAAAACCAAAAAACAGTGACATGGTTACATCTATTACCAGTTAATATATAAATAAAATCTGTTCAATGACCCACTGCCAGGCTGTAAACTACATGATTTGATTTGAACAGATTTCATACATGTAGTATCAATAAAAAAAGTTTTATGGGCCTGTCTTGCTCATCTGGCACTTTTTAAAAGTGACATTATTACATTGATCACAACATTATTACATTGATCACCAACGAAAATATAGCAACATTCTGCTCTGCTCAATATCTTGAGTACCAAGTTCCTAATTGCAAGTTTTAATTAAAAACTGGTATGATACACATAACTTTAGCAAATGGCCTGGTGTGCTGGACTGGCTGATTTGGCATTCTTGTTAAAGTGACACTTTCATAAACGATCATAATTAAAAATACACCAAAACTCCGTTCACAGACTTGACCAAGCTTCTAATCACTAGTTTCATTTCAAACTAAAATTCAGCAAAACTCCTGCTGGGCCTGGCTGGACTTTAAAGGCAAAACAATAATGATCTCCATCTATAGCTCATATTACAGCAAAAATTCCTGACCAAATAAGAAAAATTCTGTCCTCAATAGAGCAAAACATTTTTCAAAATCAGATCTTAAAAATCTTAAATTGCATACAACTGAAGTGGTTAAATCGCTCTTTACGAACCATTAACTTTTGCAATTTACTGTTCTAAAATAAATAATGGTGGTTTTGAATTAGTATGTCTTTATAGCTTTGTCCCAAAGCAAAAATCTTGGACTGGTGGAATGTTCAAACAAAATACATGTATAAACAACTCTGTCTTCAAGTCTCGGTAAGCTAACACATTTAAATGTACATTGTAGGTTTGTTCAATATACATGTATCAGACTTCAAAGAATGTATACTTGTATTTTAAACTATTTTTACTATTTTTTCTTTTTAAAATTCATATAGCAAAGTTGTCATCATTGTTTAGCTCAAGTTATATAATGTGCTAAAAATAAACAAGATTTTATTTTGAATTTTGTGATAACTTTTTCAAAATGTTGTGCAACTGAAACATTTTATCTATGGACATATGCTAAATAAATTACTCCAGTTATCAACTTCATTCCAGCTCAACAATATTTTTTTTCATATGGCTAAAGTTTTGCAAACTAAGGTCAAATGGAAATAAGTATGTAATATGATATACATATACATCTTGAGACAGGCTACCTGACAATGGACATTCAATCCACCAATTATGCCCCCAATAAATAATCAACAAAAATAATTAAGATAAAATAAACCAATACTTCATATTCAACTTCTGTTAGCAACAGTTACACACCACTCAAAATATTATAAGCACTTCATTATCATTACCATTAATCCCAAAACAGTAACCTGTTCATTTAGTCCATCTTTCATACTTAAAACTTTCTTACATTCTTTTGACAAAAAACCTTTTTCAAAATATTTTAAATTTGACCCCTCTGGTCACTGAGGTCATGTAACAAGGAACAATGGGTCATCACATCAGCTCCACCTAGGGCCTTCTTCCTCAGGTGAGCTTAAACAGATATGCACCAATATCACCAAAATTTAAATTAGACCTTTAACAATACGTAACAAACAAAATGGGCAGTTTGTAAAGAGAAAAATAAAAATCATATTCAGCTCAAACCTTTGGAGTCGGTGATGCCTCGTGGTTGGATACAGGGTCATCATATTGTGACATTGCTTTTGGTATTTTCTGTGTACTCCTCCATCTTTTTCTCAGGAAGGTGCACAGATTTCAGCATCATTTTTGGCAATAATTCAATTAACATACTCTAAATTGATAATTGAGACATCATTTAGCCTTCAGCAATGATTTTTTTTTTTTGCCAAAAATCATTTCCTCGTGAACTAAAAGCCCTTTTTCCTGTGTCTTAAAGACCTATACAATAATTATAGCTTGTTGTTCTCAATAGACATGTGGTTATAACAACCCTATACTACAATTATGGAAGTGTTCACTTTTCATACTCTTATGCACAATATTAGTTTGATGACTACATATATTATTAATAATATTTAAATGTCATTATATTAGTTTCAGACATATATTATACTTATTTTTTTTTACTTTCATGAATGCAAAATGTTTAACAGAAAAATCCATTCATATTTATAATTTCTGTTGCATGTTGCATATTATACATACATACTTAAAAATATATTAATTAACAATGCAAAGTCAGATTTTTAATAATACTTATCTGATTATTTTACCTAATTTAAAAACCCTAAATTGTATTAACATATAACCCCATAAAAGGAGTATCATCCCAAAATTTCCAATAAATATAAACAAATGGGGAAAAAATTATCCCAAAAATTTCAATTATTTTCCATCATTTCTCAACCATACAATTAAGTGAATATCAAAAAGCATGATTTTACTTCAGAAAAGTTATTAAGAAATAATGCAATAATTTAAATAAATTTGTTAGTATGCAAATCTCATGTCTGGAGTGTATCCCAATTTCTCAAGGTTCGGTAAACATGCAAAGTTGATCATGGGAGGGGGACCACACATCAATATCAGAGTTCCCTCCTCTGGTGCTGGCAGGTGTTCTTTAATCATCTCAGCATTGACAAATCCAGAACTATATGCCCAGCCTGAAATGTAAAAAATTATCAAATTAGAATTCTCTCAAAAAAGTGTTAATGAGTACAGTTAAATCTTACCCCAAACAACCCCAGCCCCCTACAGCAACTGCAAAAGTCACTTTGGCTATAAATCATGAGACACAAATAAAAGCATAAAAGAAATGTATTAGGGACATAGAAAATTTATTTGTGACATTATTTCTCAGTGTATATACTTTTGGAGGGTTTACTAATGAAATTTACAAAGTAAAGAGAAGACAGAGAAATCAGACAATTTTGTGTTTGAAGGCTACAAAATTTTACAAAATAAGGTTAAAGTATGATTAAAAATTACAGCCCTAAAAATCTGGCAGATTAGCCAGAATTTGATACCATTACGGTAGGCCAGTTGATAGAGTGCTTGTTTCATAGTGTGGGAGGTCAGGGTTCAAACCCTAGTCAGGTCTGACCAAGACTTGAAAAATTGTAGTGACTGTTCTATAGCAAGGTGCATGTCATTAAGTCATAGGGTCCTTCGAAATAGACATTAGAAACTGATTCCCTGTATCAAGGCAGGGGTGCACAAAAACACCCCCTGCATATTGCTTTAAGTGTACTGCAAAAGTCAAAATTTCTGACACTTCAACTATAGCTGGTGACGTCTCAATATAAGTGATATATTCTTGACTAGGATGTAAAACCACATTAAATTAATCAATTAATCAACCAGAATTTGAAACCTAGAAATTATCTGTACTTTTTTGCATTTTAGTGTATTTTGCCGTATTTTGCCGTGGGTACATTTACATGTGATAGTGCAATAAAATTTTCACCATTCTGATCCATGATGAAATCTCGAATTTACATCAGTCATTATTATTATTTTTTTTTTCATAAACTTCATAAATAGATTTTGAATATCACAAAAAGGAACATGAATAAAATAAGTCTTACCCTCTTTTGGTCGGTCAAGCGTAAACCAAAGGTGGAAGCGATTTGGGTGTTCATTAGCAATGTCCTCTAATTCTGTCCTCAACAATATATCATCCTCAGTCTTAAATAAAAGATTAAAAATACAGCATACTTAATGAACAATGGTAAAGTATTTACTTGCATGAAAACAATTAAATCTTAAATTAGCATCAAGTAAAATACAAGACATCAATTTGATGTGAAAATATAAAATACATATGTGTATTTTGAATTAAATAGATATGTTCAATTTTTTTTAAAATTCGAAGTGATATCTTTTTTTTTTCAATTTAAGACCTTAATTAAATGAAAGGGAAGAGACATGTGACAGGGAAGTTAAGTTTCAGACCATTAGGAGTCGGATGACATGTATCGATAATCTATAATAACAGATATTAAGAATTATGATACATGTTTTAATAAAAACTGAAAAAATTGATATATGGACACTTTGAATTCAGGAAATTTTGGTGTTTGGTTTGACTTTTATAAACATCATAAGCAATGACAAAGTGACCAGGTAACAACAACAAGTCCACAGCTGATAGTGTAGTTGACATAATTGTGCCTTCTAACTTACTGATGTTCATTATTTGACACTACATGGTTAGGCATTGTGCAGATTTGTTCTGAGATGTTGAGGTTTAATATGATTTAAAAAATAAATTTTGTAAGAATTACATGAAATTGCCTTATGCATAGCTACTTATGCATATACATGTATTACCAATTCATTGTGATTGTGTATCACAATATACATGTTATGTATATCATATTTGTCATGTCTTTTTCGATCCAACCAGCACTACTGACTTATTCATGACTGAAGGTTGATTGGTCGGTTTAATGCTGTTTTAAGCTCATCAGCAATATTTCAGCTATTCAAGATTCTTTTTAAAATGAGGTAAAAACAAATACCTGATTGGCAAAGATTAACGAGAGCTCTGTGGTGTCCTTGGGGTCTGTAAACACATGTCTAATCAACTGTAACATTGGAGTAATTCCTGTGCCTCCGGCAATCATCCCGACTTTCTTAGCTTGAACTGTCTCTGGAGGTGTTTTTTTGTCAGGGCGTATCTTAAACACACCTGAAAAGTTATCCTTTTATGTTTTAATAGGAACTCATTGATATCTAGAGGAGTTTTCTTATCAGGGCGTATCTTTAACAGATCTGAAAATTTTCTCTCATAGGAACAGTTGAAATTTAGAGTATTAAATTAACTAGAATTGCAGTTAAATAATGGACATTATATTTTTTAATTTATTTTTTTTGAATTACAAGTTTAAAACAGGAGTCATAGAAATTCCATGAAAACAAGATTTCCATACATCAGAACTAGGGTATTTGAGAAGTAAGTTTATTCTACTTTTATATACATATATCTAACCATTAAACTTGTGAATGCAATTTCCATATCAGACAGTTTTTGTAAGGAACAACTTTTTTTTTTGTACTTGCTAGTAAATAAGCATTTTACATGAATTTGCATTTGTCTATTTCCCTATCTATAAATTATAGCACTATGCTCCAATGGTAAAAATTCAATATGTTCAGGGTTTGGTTACAGGCAGTTCCTGAAAAGCATTGTTGACTACAAAGAAGGAAATAAAACATTTAATTACCTCTCCCTTCATAAACTAACAATCCACTAGGACCCTTAACATCCATAAAATCTCCAATAGCCATAGAATCTAAATACTGTGACATCTTACCACCATCTGGAAATTTTGGTGGATTTTTGAAATATACCTGAAAAACATAACAAGAGCAGTTTAAAAATATTACCTTATTCTTTATCTATAGCTTCTACATTGAAAATGTAATAATATACCAATTAATGGTGAAAACATGAAAGATTAAAACATGCACAGAAGATTTATATTACGATTACAACACGCAAGTAGTTATTGAAAAATTAAGAATTTTTAAAATTGCCAAGTCCAACATGAATTTGAACCCATTACCACCACGACAATGTGTTATCCCATATAGTTGGTGCAAAATTATTATTTTTATTTGTTATGTTCTTGTTTTCTGGTTTATTAAATTAACTCAGGAAGTTACAACAAAAAACTTTATTTAATGTTCTGCATAAACAGTACGGAATGTTCATCATGTGGTTTACGGTCAAACCCAACTGCTAGTTTTATTCACCTTGACTATTTCTGCTTATCAAACATATAACTTAACCAAGCTCTCTAGACCATCCCATCACCATGGCCCTGGCACTTCTGTGTATTCTGAGATGGTAAAGAAAACTGGAGTGCCTCAGAAAAACCACAGACATTAAGCAAGCAAACTGAAAAACTTTCTCACTCTAGTATATTCTTGACTAAGATTATGATGCAAACCAATTCTGTGAAAGGCAGTGAGAACCACTGGTACACAAGGAACTAGAAAAGGATCCTTAAAATAAACTTAGTAGGTTTTTATTGTATAGAGTACAACTTGCCTTGATGACAAGATCCATGTAACCTTTGTCATCATCACTAGAAACTGGTGTATATGGTCGGATAACAAGCTGTCCATTAATTCTTGCCACAAGGTAAATGTGCTGACCTTCAAATAGAAAGAACATCATTAATAAGTTCATCAGCATGCCATGTGATACCTCAAACATGTGTGTAAAACAATTATATTTATTGGATATGGAATTGCAATGTAAATCCCCCCCCCCCAAAAATGTTTTCCTGGAAATTTGAAACCTATTCTTTTCTTTTTTTTAGAGCACAAATATTAAGAGGTACTGATCGTGGGGTATGTTGGCAAGTTTTCTCACAACAAAAACAAATTACAGCAATAATTTTTTAACAATTTTTCAGCAATCTAATGTAGCAATGTAGAGGCAAGTAAACCTCGAGTGTATGAGGTTTTTGGTATTATACCTTCCTGTCACAATAGAAACTTAGGAATCATCAACATTACTAACCAGTGATTTTGCTATGGTTTTTAAAAACTACCTTCCACCTTTCAGATTGGGAAAATTTGGACCCTTTTTATGTCACATATTATGCTCAGAATTTTGAAATTCATTGCAAAGATCTTATATTGTGACAATATCTAACATTTTTTGTCTGTCAGAACAGTTATGGACAACTGGATTTAACTTAAACTATTTGATTGTGTGTTACTGTTGCCTTTTGGGGAATTTTAGTTGTCAAATTGGGAAATTTTAGTCTTATTTCTCAAGGGGAAACTACCTTTATTCGGTAGTAATTTTAGGCAAACAAAACCACTGCTAACAGTTAATTCCCAGGTAATATTGGAAAAGGTGAAAATAAAAACACATATATTTTGCAATGTGACTGATTAGTTGAGATATTGGAAAAGGTGAAAATAAAATCCATATTTTTGCAATGTGCTGACATATTTGATTAGTTGGGATTTTTTTTTCATACTGGGCTGGAGTCAAGTAATGGTGTTTTAGGTCCCAGTCAAGATTACATCACATACCAACGGGAGTCAGATCTAGGGTATTGGAGGAAACCAGAGTGCCATAAGAAAACAACCAAATTTTAAATAGCAAACTGACAAATATTTTCAAACTAGGAACAACCTGAGTAAGATTTTATCCTTAGTGATAAATTCCAAGAAGAACAAGCACCCCTTTATATCACATAAGGCATGAGGTTATGGGGTTCCATATAAAGAACGCAAGTGTTGACAATACAACACAATTTTATTTTGAAGAAACCTGGGATTTTAAACAACCTTGACTTGAAAAATTAGGTAAAGTCTGCTTCAAACTTATAAATGTCCGATACCACAGATAATTCTAATATTGTCACTTACCAACAGGCCAAGCCTGCTACAACATTATAAATATCCTATATTACAAATAATATTGACATTGTCACTTACCCACAGGTAATCCCAGAACATGCTCTGGACTGGGTAGTGCAAATCTAAATCTTCTTGTGTCATGGCTAACTTCCTGTAAATTTTATGAAAACTTTGTAAACATTTCTAAATAAAAATAACAAAACAAGAGTCATGGAAACTCCGTGAAAACCAGGTTTTCGTATTTCGCAGAAGGGGGTTTCAGAGAGAAATGGTACCTAGTTAACATAATTATGGGTGATCATGTGTCTCGCAGGGACCTGGTTGATAGTAAAGGAATACCCGTAATGGGTTAAAATTTAATATATCATAACATGTTAAAAGATTGCAATTATGACAAATTATTTAGAAATCTGAATGTTGTGTTTTCATTTCAATATTATTTCATTTCAAAAAGATCCATAGTGGCATCTGCACCTAAATATATTCGGAAATATCCAATTTAATGCAAAAATAGTCAACATCAAAATATTTGCCATCATAATCATTATACAAAACTAAAATTCCATAAATAGTGAATTCTACGTCTAAATATCATCAAAAATAGCCAATTTCATGCCAAAAATTGTAAATGTAATGCAACAATAGCCATTTTAGTGCAGAAAACACAAAGGTCAAAATGTAGGTCATGACCTTGACCTTTGATTTTGGCTTTATTGTCATCAGCATTGCTAGAAAATATGAAACTGAAAACCCCATGTCATTATCTTTACATATATAGCCGTTTTAGTGCAGAAAACACAAAGGTCAAAATGTAGGTCATGACCTTGACCTTTGATTTTGGCTTTATTTTCATCAGCATTGCTAGAAAATATGAAAACTGAAAACCCCATGTCATTATCTTTACATATGGCCAAGATATAGCTAGAGGTTGCTTATTTTGTGAAATGACCAAGCAACTGTGACCTTGACCTTTGATGTATTTATCCCAAAAGCAATCCCAACCAAGATCTTATCACAATACATGTATGTGCCAAGTTTCTTTCAAAAATGTCATTTACTTTTCATGTTATCAAGAAACCATTTTTGACAGCCCGCCCGCCAACATTTGGTAATCTAAGAACCAGGTTTCTACGAAAAACCTGGTTAAAAACTCAAATTATATTAATCTTTTAGAGATACATATTATTTCATGAATTTACTTGAGTCAGAAGGCTTTAATGACAACAAAGTCCTAAAGGGTACCAGCTTCTACTGAAATCAAAGCACAATGCAGAACAAAGAACTTACTCAAGTCCACATTGGGACATTGACATATGATTACAAAATAAAATGTAATAAAATTTACGACGACCAAAAAATTGCTAATATGACATTTAACAATATCTAAAACAACAATTTTTTTAAATAAAGAGATAAAGCCTGCCAACATTAATAATCACCCCACCCCCATTTTCATGAAAGTGAAATACAACTGTTACCTCTCTGTCAATGAGTTTCAAAGGAACTTTGGCATCTGGACCTTGCAGAGTTACTGGTGGTGACTTCTTTTTCTTTTTCCCAAATAGGAAAATTTTGGCAAGGACAGCAGTGACAGCAACGACACCAACACCGACCACAATGGGTACTACCTGCAATGTACATATTTAAAAAAAATAAAATCTATATTGTATTCCTACTTCATATCATATTTGTATTGGGATATATAACCCAGTACTCATACATCAGATAATTCTACTTATTAATTTTCTTTTCACAATCATCCCTATTCAATATTTTTTCCAAATTAAATGAAAAGTCTTGAAAACATTCCAATCACGTGTTAAAAGATTTTTGAAATTAATTAGTGTTCTTTTTTATTGTCAACACAGGGATTTGACTTGATTTAACGGGATTTTACATATTATAAAATATTTCACTTATGTTGAGACATCACCAGCTATAGGTGAAGTGCCAGAAATTTTTACCTTTGCAGTGTGCTTAGGGAAATGTGCAGGGAGGGTTCTTTAATATGTCACATCTGCCCTGACACAGGCCATTGGTTTTTAAGGTCTCCTCCAAAAGACCCATTTACTTTCATTTCTAAATGCTGAGTTGTCAATTCAGGGAATGTGGTTTGTGTTTATGGTAATGTCAGAGCCTATAATAGCCCACAGTTAAATACTCTGCTTTTCAGGTTTATTTTCACCTCCAATCCTCCAATGGAAAGCGTGGTAGACATGACACGCCTATGTGTCAGTACCAGGACTCCTGGCAGGAGTACAATATCAAAAGTACAATCCTTATTTCAATATTTGACCATGGTATGTATTTCCCTGTAGCAAACTGTTGGCAAAAGCAATAACCTTCAACTGTAGATGCTTATGATACCATCCCAAAAAGGAACTAAAATGTCTTAATATAAAATATAAAACTTGAAGATTACGGCTGGTCTAGAAAAAAGTAATTAAAAAAGTTTGTGGAATTATGTCCATTTATCATTAAGGTTGGTTAAAGTTAGACCCTTTTGTGTTTAACTTAATCTCCAAACATGTTAGGTTAATATTTCTAATGTTTGATTTTATTATTAAAATATCTATAATGTAGACATCACACCATAACTTACAGTCTGCATGGAAGGCATCTTGCTCCACTGTAAGCCGGCAAGACAAGGTCAAATGAACTCAGTGGGTGCATTAGATAATAATGACCCTGGAAATAAGTTCCAATATACTGACTCATTTTGTTAACATTATTCACTTAACATAATGCAAATGTTTTGAGGTAGCTTTAAAAATTCTGATATGTTCGTGCCAAATCAAATATGAGGCTAGGAATCAACCATGGGACCTTGCTTAAAAGCACTGTTTACTGTTAAAAGATTAACCAAAACAGAAACTCAGACAATATAAGCCAAAAGACTTGTAGAAAAAAGTTTCAGCAAGTTTGGTTCAATCTTGAATTCTTCTCAGAAATTGTAATATATACATGTATAATCAAATGTACCTATAATTTATTTAGCTGCTTTTATTGTTTTTAGATCCAGTCACTTCTTGACATTATTTATTTGTCTGATAGCCTTTTTAAGATTTATGTTACTAGCTAAGTTTCCATAAGTGTTAGTTTTTACAGATTAGATAGCTCATGTTGCACCTGAAATTTGTTCATTAAAATATGTCACCTGCCATATTCCATATAAAGCATTTATGTATTCAGCAGAGCAGAGCAATGACTTTATAGCCCTCAATATAATGATATTGATGCATTAATGGATAGTTCTTCATATAGCTAGTATTAAAGTGGAGCTTTATATACATCTACTGTATATCTTTGTTTAATTATGTTGGTATAATTATGATGGTTGGTTATGATATTGTTAATGCCACCATTAGATATTCTATCAATTCTCTAAAGATTATTCTGTAAAGAATCTGTGTATGAGTGTAATATACAAGTGTGAATTATGGTCTGCTTTGAACTACATGTAGCACACACTCAAGGTGAATTTTTGTTAATGTGCTAGCTCACCAAATCAGTATGCTGCAAACAAACACATCACTCGCCCAGTCAAATTATCCTGACCCTAGCTGAACCAGTCAATACTATGTACTCCTAATACCAGGCACCAGCTGAGAAAGCAGAATACCAAATTTTAAAGTTTTTTGCTTAACCTAGCCAGGATTCAAACCTACAACCTCCCATTCTCTGGGTGGAAACCTTACAACTGAGCCACTAATGTGATTGGTGCAACATATAAAAACATCTGTCTTGTAAATTTGTAAAAGTAATCATATACAATCATCATCATTATTATTATTTAAGATTATCCAGGTCTTTAATTATTCCTTTACCAAGGGTGAGGCTGTCCAGTGAATAACGAAGTCTCTCCCCCTCCATACTTGGGGATCCAGTGGGTTAGTATCACCCATTCTAGGGACTTATGTTCCCTTTTTACTAGGTCATCACAGATCAGTTTTGGTCTACCCAAGGCATGATGACCATTGACATTCTGTGTATAGATACTAGTATCCATCTTGTATTGTGCTCTATGCTTTAATGCACTGTCTTACCTGCACTTGTGGTTACCTGTCTATAAGTTACAACTACCTGTCTTAACTGACCAGATTGATCTATAACTTTTTTCTACCTGTCCATTAGGGTCACCTGTCAAATGTGGTTAGTGACCACTATTTTAAGCTCATATTAAACAGATACAGATTCTTATTTCCAATTATGTTTTATTTTAAATTCTCCATTACTTTTGATATTTTCTGAAAAACATGCTCTTTTTTCATGTTAAAATTGTTGTACCTTAACTACAGTATTGAAGGATATACAACATATAGTTTTGTATGACTTTAAAACTATGTAAGCTATTACAATGGACCTATTACAGATACACTGAAATATGTCACCTTATTTTGAAACCATACCATATAGATGTAAATGTGTACCTAGGTAGGTATAATAAGTAAATACACTCAATTAGCATAGTTTGTATGGGGGAATTATGAGAGTATTAGCTGATGTCATTTTTTTGTGATTTGGATATTATGAGACATGTTTTATTATTGATCAATTAGCATATTCATGTTGCAAATATTATAATTAGTATGAAATCACCACTTCTGACTGGTCTGTTTTTTTTTGTTTTTTTTTTGTTTTTTTTTGTGTGTATAATATAAAGTACTTCAAAACAAAAATATAATATGTGGCACTTGTAGTTAATGGTTACTTTTCCCAACAGGAAACAACCACCTTCCTTTTACACTTTTACACTATTTTTTTTTTAAAGGGAGATAATTCAAAAATTTTGCAAACCTGTCTATAGTAGCCACCTTTTGTCTGTACCGTCCAACAACTGAAACCATATAACCTTCCACATCATAATACAGAACGTAAGATAAATGTCTAATTGATTTCTGTGTGACAAAACAGTTTTGTGATGGTGGAGAAAACCAGAGTGCCAATAGAAAACCACCAACTTTTGATAAGCAAACTGACAAACTTTCTCACAGCAGAATCTACCAGAGTGGGATTCAAAACTTGGCAGTGAGAAGCACTAAGATCCATAAGCACAGATTTTGACCATTCTGGAACCGAGACCCAACCACCAATTTTTGTCCTAGCTCTACATATACAAGAATTCCATGGATTTAAATGTCTTGCCTGATTAGTTTTTGATTGAGTAGAAAATACATTACTTTAACATGAACTTTCACATTTGACACACCGTCACCGCCTATGACGACACCGAAAAGTAACACCTAAATCTCACTTTATGGCAATGCCATTATGCCAGGCTCGACAAAAACTATATGGAACATTCCATATACAGCCGTCTATTTATACATACCACTTTTCATGTAATTATGTGGAGCACAATGTATACAAGCCTTCAAATCGTTATGTGGAACATACTATATAAAGTAAACCACATCATATTAGCCCTCAATATAGTTAAGCACACTACAAACTATATATCACACCATTCATGTCTTCCATTTCTATATACACATGTGTATAGCCTTCTATGTAATAGAGACTGTTTGTTTCATTAGATATCTGTGATTTTGTACCAGGATATGGAAGTGTTCCATACAATATGACATCAGAGAACAGACCTCTTGATCATATATATATACATGTATATAGTATATACATGTACATCAAATGATCCATTGTCAAATGTTTTCATTTGCTGCAGTTCCTATTCGAAATACAAGCTCAGAAAATGATGAATAGTTTATTAGAATTCTCACTATTAATTGCAGAAGTTTGTGAAGAAATTAAAAAACTACTATAATTTTCTGCCATTATAGAACATTAAACCCACATATAATTCATGCCACTGAAACACATCTGGATAAATCAATTCTAATATTAAAAATCCTTGATCCAGATATGAAATGGAACGAAAGAATGAATACATGTAGTTTAGCCTGGGCGATAAAGGTGGTGAATCATTAATGTTGTTAGAGAAGATGTAAACAGTTTCAAATGATGTGACACTTCATACTAAATACATGTACTACTAATGTGAAATAAAATGGATTATGACGTAGGGGCTTCTAGTTAAGACTTATGGGGAAAAAAAACATATACTGAAATGGATATAACCAAGGTGAACAAACAGGAAACAAGTTGTTCAAGTAGATAGAGAAACTTTACAAATCAGTAACACTGAAATCCAGATTACTCCATGATACAGTGCTTTGTCCTCTCATGTTTCTCTTGAACATAGACAGCGAGATAGGCTCCAGCATATGGTTATTTGTAGATCTATGACAACCCCTTGTATTTAGCAGTAACACTAATGAATGACCATGTAAACTGGACAAGGAAATTTTTATCAAATTCTTGGTATTTTACACATATTTGAGTCTAGTTGTTACTAAATTGCTATGCCCATATGCAGTTATCATTAAATATTTCTATAGAAAGAAAGGAAACTTTTGCTGCTATGGGATTTTATCATTTTACATGTCAAAAAATGGTGAATTTTACACCAGAAGTCATGTTATTGGTGACATTTTATGTTGTATACATAAAAGATCCACCAATGTGCCTGTGTTTCAACATGTAAAATCCCGATTGTAGCAAGTTTCCTTTAAACAGAATGTGTTAATTGCATAGCAATTACCAGTTAGGACTGGACTCAAGTGATCGAAATATGCAGTTGCTGCTACAGGGATTTTACTTGTCAAAAATGGTGACATTTACACCAGAAGTGATGTTTTTGGTGACACTTTACATTGTATACACAAAGGAATCAACCATTTTTCTTGTTTTTCAACATGTAAAATTTCTAATCTTAATTAAGGTAATTTGATTTTGCATTATGCATATTCACTGTCTTGTTCAAACACAGCAACTCAAAACAACAGAGTGATCCGATCTTCATAAACCCTTTAGTATTACCAGTTAAAACGGTAGTAGTATTCATGTCTGTTGTTCTTAATACCCGGTAGTCAGTGTTATCATGGTCACATGATGAGACTAGACCCTATTATATGCAAGACATCAAGTACATGCACTCCATATAATAATGTTGATAAGCATTCCATAATAATAGCCCTCCATAATATTATGTGGAGTATTCCATACATAACCCTTCACTTGAGTTATTAAAAGTACATTTAACACGCACCTGCAACATCCTCACCTGGATTCTGCTGGGAAATTCTCAAATCAATTTAAACAAACATGACTCAGTGTTAAGTTACATCGATGAGACTGTTCAAAAGTTCAAACATTCAAGGTCTCTGCATGATTTTTTGTTTAAGCGTTCTAAGAAAAAAAGTTAAAACATAAAATACAAAAGAATTTGCAGAATAAAACGCAATTTGTCGAAATTAAATTCATACATACCCAGAGATCTGATGACATCGTGAGTATTTATACAAGAACCGAATGATCAACTTCCCCAACAAGTACGTGCACCGACCAACATCCACTGTTTGATTTTTTCGGAGTAAATTTCACTTGTCACCGGTTCGGAATTTTTTCATTTACAAAAAAGTGTAGCAGAAGCTGTCTTTTTATGAAGCTTTTCATTCATTCGAAATATTTATATTCATGTTTAAAATCTTTTCAAATTTTGAAAGTCTATAATTAGGAAAAAGATATATATATATTATTTCATGTTATCGCATTTTAAAGGACTTCCATGCCAACAATTCTAAGAAATGACAATGTGATATCTTCCATCATTATAGGCGCACCCTAAATGAATATAACATCTGCAACATGTGTACATCTAGAACTAAAATTTTACTAAATTAGGTAAAATATGTTGAAAATAAAAGAACAAATAAAAGACTCAAAAGATTAAATCTCAAATTTTGAATTAAAATTGTCAGCGATGTTGGTTGATTAATTGGGAACAAAGAGGTTATAAATGTGATACACCTTTTTACCCTCAATTCAAAAATTACATTATTTGCACGTACGGTAGAATAACGCATGTTATTGAGTGGTATTATTTACACGTACGCATGCGCAGTACGATAACTTATATCAGTAATATACAGACAAGGTTTGTGTTCAGTGAAGTATATCCGACTTTTTAATACGCTTATTATTATTATAAATTAAACGATAAAAAATTAAAATAACAATTAAAAAAAAAAACAAAGGTACTTAATTAATAAAATAATAAAAACTATAACTTTTACAGAAAATGATTAAAACAATAAATTAAAATAATATCTATATATGTATATTATAGCTATATTAAAGCCAGGAATGAAAATTTTACACTATTTCAGCACTATCGCAATATGATACTTCACCAATACACAGCACTGGTGAGGAGTACTTGTCTGTAGAAAGCAATATAATTACAAAATGAATATTTCTGATATGTATATGATTTTAACTTTAAACTCTAAGACTTTTGCTGATTGTGTAAAAACATATACACATGTTTAAAAATAAATTAGGATAATAATTTTTTAAAATCAGAATGAAAAATTTCAACTGTTTGGAAAACTTTAACAGAAAAACTTAACATTGTACTTTGGACAGACAAACGGACGGAACCCATTTCTATATCCCCTGCCAACTTCGTTGGAGAGGGGGATAATTATTCAACAAAAACTCTATGGTTAGTTTTGATCTGATTTAAGTTAATAATCATCTTAAATTGGACAACTCAAGTGTAATATCTGTGACTGATGGCATCTCAATAAAAATTATATAGCTACAGTTACATTTATTAAGTTTTAATGCTACATTAAGTTCCTATTTCCTATAATCCCAAAACTGCTGAGTGGTTTTGAGCATGGATCAAGTGGCTAGGTTGGAACGCCAGTTGGAGCAGATCCAGGTGCGAGAAAGTTTAATTTCCCTTGCCAAAGAAGTTATGAAAGGAAACTCATGTTTCCTCCACTATCCCTGAATTGACCATCTTGATTAAGCGAAAAAATTGACTGGAACAGAAAACTGCTCACCTGGACACAAGTGAAAAAAATCTTGAAGAACTTCTCATTCTTTGTAATCTACAAATAGGCAAAATTGTTCAAAGCTTGTTAGAATTTCATAATCCTTATACTGATAATCAAGTTGAAATTCAAAATATTAAATGGGGTCTGTCTGTTAAATAAATTGCTAAATAGTAACCAAGGTTTAAATTCTGAAAAATTTGGGTAAATTCATAAACAATTTCATATTTGATACATAGTCAACCCTAAAAAAAATTGTTTAGACAAAAAATTTAAAAATCTACAAGCATCAAGCATATTATGCTAACAAAGCTTTGAACAATTTGAGGCCTTTTTAAATGACTTATAAAGTATTGTTAAAGGGGCCTGTGTGTTAGCTTTTAAACTCATGGCATCTCATTGCTTTGGGTTTGACCCAACAACTGCAAGTATAAAAGGTTTTCCTTGTAGGCACTTATGGGTTAGGCTGGATATTGGTATAAGGAATCAAGTGGTCTGCATGTTTATCTTTGACAATGTAGGACAGTGTACTAGCACTTTAAATGTGTACTATATAGTCCAATTCAGATCAGGCTCCTGTTTCACAATCATTCACTCAACTGAGTGTACACTCAATTCAAATATTTCCTTTTTTTCTTTTATCAATATTTATAAATTTTAAGTCTTATGAGAAAATGTTGTTTTGTGCAACAAAACTACACTAAATAATTTAAATAAAACATTAGATATTAATTTGGTCTGTGTAACATCTTAAAATTGATATTGAAAAATTCCCTAAATTGAGATGAGTGTGCGCTCAACTGAGTGAATGATAGTGAAACTGGAGCCTGAAACACTCGTGGACCACATGTACTTGTGTTAAGATTAATCCTCGAGATAAATAAAAATTGTCTTGTCATGAATAACTGAAAAATTGCTGATGTGACGTAAAACATTCTACCAACCACTTCATTAAAATTATATGCAGTTCAAACAAATATAACAAGATCATATTGAAAATTAAAAAAAATAATTTATTAACTATGAATTGGAGCTGTTATTGATATATCAAAACAGAATCCCTGAACAAGAATTGAAATATCTATAAGAACAACTGACTGCCACATTTGGTTTACTTTTGATTTAACATTATTTACACAGTATTGGTATTTATCTTAATATATCAATGACAGCTCTGTGTATGTGTGTGTTTGTGTTATGTGATTGTGCAGATGTTGTGTGCATGTGTGCATGTGTTGGTGTATGTTTCTTCCGTCAATGTAGGTTGTACTGACATTTCTACTTCTTTCCTGTTAGTTATCAACAACCATCTTTGGCATTTTGTCCACCCAGCAGGTCAGCCACCACTAATGAAGAATCAGACTCAAAGACCAAGGCAGAGCATTTCTCCATCAACTATGGTACATTGATGTATGTGAAAAGACCAAAAATCACTTTAGGTATGTTTTTCGATGAGGGTAAAACTTACCCTTTACAAATAATGACATATGTTATTGGGGATAGAAAGTGATTTAAAAGAAAGAGAAAGAAGGTTAAATGATAAGCAATTGGACATTTTAGTGTATTAGTAAAGTGAATGTTAGCAAAAGGATTGTCATTCTGGCCATCGTTAACATAAACATATACAAAATGTATATATGCCAAATATTCAATTTTGTTATACATCAATGATACCAAGTTAACTTCAAAACACTAAACCCCAATTTCCAAACCCAATCCTCCATTAGCGATGACACGACCAAACTGCTAAAAGTACAGTAATCCAATATTGATGTTGAAAAACCGCTAGGATTGAAGCGGAGCAACCAGACACAAACTAACACTGAAGGAAGACAACAATAAAAATTATACATAAATAACAGCAAAAATTATATATACATGTACTGGTCTGTTATAACTTAAGAGTTTCAGAAATTTCTCAATGTGTTTGTTATCTTATAGTGTTCCTTAAAATATTGTCCACTGTCCTATCATATTGACCAGTAGTGTCCACTATCCTATCATATTGACCGTGTCTGTAAACAGGTTTGTATTATATCCAATTCCTAAGAATACTGTCCTCAACATATTGACCAGTAGTGTCTGTAAATAGGTTTGTATTATATCCAGTTCCTCAGAATGTTGTACTTAGAAACATATTGACCAGTACTGTCCGTAAGGATTTCCATTTTATTTTATTATGATTCTCAACATATTAATCATGATAGTCCATAGATATACGAGTTTGTTTATATTCTTAATGTGTTCCTAAAAATGTTGTTTTTAATATATTGATCTTAACTGTCTGTAGGTTTACAGATACATTCTTGTTGTTCCTCAAATTAAAATGACTTGTGTTTGTTTATAAACTAAGTGTTTCCTTCTTGTAGCTGTCCAGAAAATATATGGATTCATTCTAGATAATCTTTCCTAAAAATACAGAAATATTGATGTAAAAAGATTATCATTTATTTAAAAAAAAATAAAATGGCAAAGTTTGTAATGATTTATTACTAAAATATTATTTAATAGTCTTATTTGGTTAGAAGTCCAATTGGCAAGGCTTCGTCCAAACATCGGCACACAAACATATAAAAATGTAACCTTTTTAATGCTCTATCTGTACCTCACAGAAGGCATTACAAAGCTATGGCACTATAAAAAAGTCACAATTGAACTAGATGTACCTTTCCTGAAATGTTTTCTTGTACCTTTTTTGAATCTCCAATTATATTCTTAACCAATGAAGTTTATAAGCTGAACATTGTTTTTTCTAAAGTTTACTCCACCACCCCATACCCGACTGCCTTGACATTAGTAAAATACTCTTGACCGATGTTAAACAAAACATCAATTACTACAGCCCACTCATACAAAATATATTAAATGAAAAAGGGAGATAATTTTTTATTTTTTTATATTACCTTAATATATTTCAATTAGTCCCTTTTTTTGTCTTGATTAAGGTGTTCTTTTTTTCCTTTCCTGATTTACCTGATCAAATAATATAATAATATTATCATTTATTATAATATATAAATACAACATTTTGTATTAAATTAAAGGCATCTTTTCTACTGAAACATTTAAATTTGATCAGATTATTAATTTTTTTTTAATTAAATATAACAATAATTTTTGGCCATTTTTGAAATTTTTTAAATGACCAGAAAAAGAAGTTTCATTATGAAGGCAAACATTAGTCTCTACTTTTTCTCACTTTTTGCATTTGAATAAAATTATATTAAACAGTTTACAATTCCCAATTACAATCCCATAAATAAATCTGAAAAAAGTTGAAAATAACCTTTTGACCTTGAAATTTAATATTCAGTAATGTGATGATCTATCCAACGTTTAACATAACAAAGATTTGTAATTATTTTAATGAAAAACTACTGATAAAAAAAATGAAATTTTGGGGTTATTCTTAGCTATACAAATAACCATCAACACTACTTCATTTAAAATAAAATCACTGGAAGCATGATGTTTAAATCATTACCTTCCTACATTTGAGCAAAAAGAGTTGAAAACAGGAAAATATATATTACCTAATCTGTAGGAATTTGGGTATTTTGTTCTCATTGTCCAAATATCTGAAGTTTTGGTTCTAACAGCTAGTATCTCTTCATTCTGCTTCAAATTCAAAGTTTTTGCATCTGAATTTTCCCCCATTTCTGACACAATCTGGCTTACAATGTTCCTAGAAATATTGTCAATTGTCCTCAACATATTGTCCATTTTTGTCCATAAATTGCATGATATTGTTTCCCAAATGTTCACTGTTCTCCACATATTGACCATTGTCTGTAAATGCTTTTGTATGATATTGTTCCCCAATCATTCATCGTTTCATAAATTTAAGTTATATCCTTGTTGTTTTCCTCATAATAGACTAGCGTTTTTTTATATATAAGGGCTTCTTTCTTGGTGGTGTTATGAAGAAATGAATATAGTGTTCCAATGTACGGTTTCCTAAAAATTAAAAAAAGATCAATATAAAATATAACAGGTTTTTAAAAAGATTCACCATAAACAGTTATTTAAAAAAGCCCTGTATACAGGTTGTGTTTTGTTAGTTGTAATTTTTTTGGTCATCTATGTACTTCTCATGAACAAGGGTGTCAAGTTTTATAATAAAAATTAATCAAATGATGTGTTAAAATTCATACTTCGCTTCATATCATTCAAATTATTTCAGAAATGTACGAAACAACGTTGAATTTTCTTCTAATTGAGGAACTCTAGGACAAAAGTGCCTCACAGCCTAGGTTTGAATCTACCAATTTGGGATATAACCTACGGTATAAAGCAATGAATCTTGTCACTTCATTCCTTTAGGGTTTGCAGTGTCTGAATGATTGAGGTATTATTTTGGTGTACCAAAGGTTAGATTTTTTTCCTCGGGACTGGTTGGCACAATAACACTTTAATGAATCTGCAACATTGCAGAAAGGGTGCTAGTACTAAAGTTGCCTAAGTATGCACTAGTACATTGCATATTAGACCCAGTTATGTTTGAGGTAAAAGTTTGAACACCAGCAGATTCTAACCAAGACTTAAAAATAGGTAGTGAGTTCTTTTGCCAGGCAATCAGCATTTAGAAATGAGAACACAAGGTCCTTCAGAGAAAACCTTAAAAACCAATGCCCCACATCATGGTAGGCATGGCACTAAAGAATACTCCCTGCACATTGCTGAGAGCACACTTCAAAGGTAAAAATTTCTGGCACTTCACCTATAGCTGGTGATGTCTCAATATAAGTAAACAATCTTGACTGGGACATAAAACCTAATTCAATGAATGAATGAATCTTTTCACTCCAAACCACTCCTTCAAATGAATTACATGTATATAGTAGAAAAGAATTTTAATTCTTATAATAATTACCTCTATTATTTCCATTTGTTGCTACTTTTATCTTGATTTACCTGACCAAATAACAATTTTAGTTTCATTAAAGATATGAAAATACTATAAAGGTATATGCTGGAGTAATTATTTTTTATCTCCAGTGTATTGAGATAAATAAAATTTTGCACCACTGTTGGGGTTAACAATTACAACATAATAAAGAAATGCTCAGTTTTGTGGCCAGATTTAGTCCAGAATATGAAGTATTAATGTGGTCATGCTCAGTTTAACTTTTTATTATGACAGTAAAAATCCTTAATTTTTTCAAACAGCCTGTGTATCTTTCTCTCCAAGTTTAAATATGAGCATTGTTTCATTATAGTCCCTTGGATAAAATTGAGAGAAATGTTGAAAATGAAGTTTCTTGTTTATTAAAAAAAATTTGATTGTTTTCTTAGTTAAGAATACCAATAACTTCAAACCTTACAATTCTAGTTTAAATCTCTGAATTACAAAAAAAAAATCTCAATAAAAAAAAACAACTAAAAATCTATGGAAGGACATAATTATAAAAAAAAAATAAATTATTACCTAATTTGTGGGATTTTGGCAAATTCTTTTCTGTTTACTGTCCATTATTTCTTCATCTTATTTGTGACTATGGGCAGGGTTTCTTTTTTCTTCACCTTATTTGTAACTATGGGCAGGGTTTCTTTTTTCTTCACCATTTTATTTGTGACTATGGGTAAGGTTTCTCTTTTCTTCACCATTTAATTTTGGGACTATGGGCAGGGTTTCTCTTTTCTTCACCATTTTATTTGTGACTATGGGCAGAGTTTCTCTTTTCTTCACCATTTTATTTGTGACTATGGGCAGAGTTTCTCTTTTCTTCACCATCTTATTTGTGACTATGGGCAGGGTTTCTTTTTTCTTCACCTTATTTGTGACTATGGGCAGGGTTTCTTTTTTCTTCACCTTATTTGTGACTATGGGCAGGGTTTCTCTTTTCTTCACAATTTAATTTGTGACTATGGGCAGAGTTTCTCTTTTCTTCACCATTTTATTTGTGACTATGGGCAGAGTTTCTCTTTTCTTCACCATTTTATTTGTGACTATGGGCAGAGTTTCTCTTTTCTTCACCATCTTATTTGTGACTATGGGTAGGGTTTCTTTTTTCTTCACCTTATTTGTGACTATGGGCAGGGTTTCTTTTTTCTTCACCTTATTTGTGACTATGGGCAGGGTTTCTTTTTTCTTCACCTTATTTGTGACTATGGGCAGGGTTTCTCTTTTCTTCACAATTTAATTTGTGATGATGGGCAGGGTTTCTCTTCACCATCTCATTTGTGACTATGGGCAGTATTTTTCTTTTCTTCACCATTTCATATGTGACTATGGGCAGGATTTCTCCATCTCATTTGTAACTATAGACAGGTTTTCTTCTACATCACCATTCTATTTATGCTATGGGCAGGATTTCTCTTTTGTCATCTCTCATGTGACTGTGGGCAGGATTTCTCTTTCATCACCATCTTATTTGTGACTGTAGACTTTTCTTTTCTTCACCATCTTTTTGATGACGAGCAGGGTTTCTCTTTTACTTCACCGTTTTATTTGTGACTATGGGCAGTATTTTTCTTTTCTTCAACATTTATTTTGTGACTATGGGCAGGATTTCTCTTCATCTTATTTCATTTACTTCACCATCTCATTTGTGAATACAGGCGGGAGATTTCTTTTTTTTCTTCAGCATTTCTGATGTGATTTTGGGCAGGGTTTCTCTTCTTCACCATCTAATTTTTGACTATAGACAAGTTTTCTTTTACATCCCCATCTTATTTGTGACTATGGGCAGGATTTCTCTAAATTATCTCTTTTGTGACTATGGGCAAGGTTTCTCTTTTCTTCACCATCTCATATGTTACTATGGGCAAGGTTTCTCTTTTCTTCACCATCTCATGTGACTATGGGCAGGATTTCTCTTTTCTTCATCATCTCATTTGTGACTAATGGCACGTTTTTTTCATTTCACCTCATTTGTGACTATGTGCAGGATTTCTCTTCATTATCTCATTTGTGACTATGGGCAGGATTTTTCTTTTCTTCACTATCTCTTATGTGACTTTGGGCAGGATTTCTCTTTTCTTTACTTTATTTGTAAGTATGGGTGGTTTTCCCTTTTTTTCATCAAGTTGTGGCAGTGTTTCATTTTTCTTTAGCAATTTCACATTGTATATTAGTGACTTTGTGGCAGGATTAATTTGACATTATAATTCAATAGCAGGGCTTCTCTTCAACATTTTACCATCTACCTTAACAACATTGTGGGAGGCTTCTCTTTTCTTCAGCATTTGATGTATCATTTAGGGAATTTTCTCTTCTACAGCATTTGGTGTATCTTGGAAACTTTGTGGCAGGGTTTGTCATCTACAACATTTGATGTATCTATGCAACTTTGTGCCAGGGTTCTCTTCTACAACTTTTGACATATCTTGTTAATATTGTGGCAGGATTTCTCTTCTAAAACATTTGACGTATCTTGAAAATATTGTGGCAGGGTTTATCTTCTACAGGATTTGAACTATCTTGGTAACTTTATGGCAGGGTTGCTTTTATTCTGCATGTTGTGGCAGGTTTCCCTTCTGAAGCATTTAACATATCTTGGTAACTTTGTGGTAGGGTTTCTTTTCTCAAGTGACGTATCTTGGTAACTTGGTGGCAGGATTTCTCTTATTCAGCATTTTGTGGCTGGGTTTCTTTTCTACAGTATTTGATGTATCTTGGTAACTTTGTGGCAGGATTTCTCTAATTCAGTATTTTATGGCTGGGTTTCTTTTCTACAGTATTTGATGTATCTTGGTAACTTTGTGGCAGGATTTCTCTTATTCAGTATATTGTGGCTGGGTTTCTTTTCTACAGTATTTGATGTATCTTGGTAACTTTGTGGCAGGATTTCTCTAATTCAGTATTTTGTGGCTGAGTTTCTTTTCTACAGTATTTGATGTATCTTGGTAACTTTGTGGCAGGATTTCTCTTATTCAGTATTTTGTGGCTGAGTTTCTTTTCTACAGTATTTGATGTATCTTGGTAACTTTGTGGCAGGATTTCTCTTATTCAGTATTTTGTGGCTGGGTTTCTTTTCTACAATATTTGATGTATCTTGGTAACTTTGTAGCAGGATTTCTCTTATTCAGTATTTTATGGCTGAGTTTCTTTTCTACAGTATTTGATGTATCTTGGTAACTTTGTGGCAGGATTTCTCTTATTCAGTATTTTGTGGCTGGGTTTCTTTTCTACAATATTTGATGTATCTTGGTAACTTTGTAGCAGGATTTCTCTTATTCAGTATTTTATGGCTGAGTTTCTTTTCTACAGTATTTGATGTATCTTGGTAACTTTGTGGCAGGATTTCTCTTATTCAGTATTTTATGGCTGAGTTTCTTTTCAACAATATTTGATGTATCTTGGTAACTTTGTGGCAGGATTTCTCTTATTTAGCATTTTATGGCTGGGTTTCTTTTGTACAGTGATGTTTCTTGGTAACTTTGTCGCATGGTTTCTCTTATTCAGCATTTTGTGGCAGGATTTCTTTTCAGCATTATTTGATTTATTTTGATAAATTTGTGGCAGGGTTTCTCTTTTACTGGATTGACGTTTTATCTTAGTAACTCTGTGGCAGGGTTTCCCTTTTTCAACATTTTGTGGCAGGAAATCCCTTTTTCAGCATTTTGTGGCAGGGTTTTCCCTCTACTGCATCTAACGTATCTTAGCGACTCTGTGGCAGGGTTTCTCTTTCTCAGCAATTTGTGGCAGGGTTGCTCTTTTAGTGCATTTGATATTTATCTTAGTAACTTTGTGGCAGGATTTCTCATTTTCAGCATTTTGTGGCAGGTTTTCTCCTTCTCAGCATTTGAAGTTTATCTTGGTAACTTTGTGGCAGGGTTTCTCTTTTACAGCATTTGAAGTTTAACTTGGTAACTTTGTGGCAGGGTTTCTCATTTACAGCATTTGACGTTTATCTTAGTAACTTTGTGGCAAGGTTTCTCTTTTACAGCATTTGAAGTTTATCTTGGTAACTTTGTTGCAAGATTTATCTTCTTCAGCATTAAACTATCTTGGTAACTTTTTGGCAGGGTTTCTCTTTTACTGCATTTGACTTTTTGTCTTAGTTTTGTAGCAGGATTTCTTTTCTTCAGCATTTGACGTTTATCTTAGTAACTTTGTGGCAAGGTTTTTCTTCTTCAGCATTCAACTATCTTGTTAACTTTGTGGCAGGGTTTCTCTTCTTCAGCATTAAACTATCTTGGTAACTTTGTGGCAGGGTTTCTCTTCTTCAGCATTCAACTATCTTGTTAACTTTGTGGCAGGGTTTTTCTTCTTCAGCATTCAACTATCTTGGTAACTTTGTGGCAGGGTTTCTCTTCTTCAGCATTAAACTATCTTGGTAACTTTTTGGCAGGGTTTCTCTTTTACTGCATTTGACTTTTTGTCTTAGTTTTGTAGCAGGATTTCTTTTCTTCAGCATTTGACGTTTATCTTAGTAACTTTGTGGCAAGGTTTTTCTTCTTCAGCATTCAACTATCTTGTTAACTTTGTGGCAGGGTTTCTCTTCTTCAGCATTCAACTATCTTGTTAACTTTGTGGCAGGGTTTCTCTTCTTCAGCATTCAACTATCTTGTTAACTTTGTGGCAGGGTTTCTCTTCTTCAGCATTCAACTATCTTGTTAACTTTGTGGCAGGGTTTCTCTGCTTCAGCATTCAACTATCTTGTTAACTTTGTGGCAGGGTTTCTCTTATTCAGCATTCAACTATCTTGTTAACTTTGTGGCAGGGTTTCTCTTCTTCAGCATTCAACTATCTTGGTGACTTTTTGGCAGGGTTTCTCTTATTCAGCATTTTGTGGCAAAGTTTCTTGTTTCTTTGTCTAAGAATGTTTTTCTGACTCTGGCAGGGATTTTTTTCTTTACCATCTGTCAATTGTATTTTTGTGACTTTTGGCTATTTATCTTTTTATTTTTAATTTTATCCAACAACATTTCTTACATCATTTGATTTCTTTGTGACTCAAGTGGTTTTTTTTTTTTTTTTTTTTAAAAAAAAAAGTATTTCTCTCTTCGCAAACTAATTTCATATGACTCTATCAGTTTCTGGTTTTTCTTTAACATTTAAAATTTTTATCTGTCAGATTTTATTTCTGTCTTGTTTTTATTTTTGTAGCAGTATTTCTCTTTTCAATGTCCAACTTTTCAATCAATGTGACTTCTTGGAAGAAGGGATTTTTTTTCACTTCGTACTATCTGACATATTTTCATCTGTGTTACTTAGTGGTTTTCTTATTTGTCCATTTGACAATGACTTTTTGACTTAATCTTTGTTAAGGGGTTCATTTGTCTTCATTATGACATCTTTTATCTGATTTTGTGACAAGGCTTCTTTATTCTTCACCTTTATCAATACAGGAACCATTCTCTTCACCATCTGACATTTCTGTAACTATCTGTGGTTTACTTGACTCTTCACTATCTGATACTGATTTTGTTTTTTTTTCCAGGGAATCCTTTTTTCATTACAATTCTGTGATTTCTGGGATTTTTTTTTTTTTTTTCCTTATCACTAACACAGGCAAAAATTTTCTTTTCATTGTCTAATGTTTTTTTTTTCATCATAAATCACTAATTTGTGGCAGGGATTCTTTTTTTTTCTTCACCATTTTACTTTTGTTTTATCAGGATTTTTAAATATGGGAATTTGTCAGGGTTTTCTTCATTAACTTCTCTGGTTTTTAAACACTGTTGTGGGGACTAATCATGTTCACCTGTTTATTTTTAATCTTGTGCTTTTCCTTGGCATAGCCTTTATCTTCAGTACTGACTGACTTTATATGTTTATGATTTCTGGTAGGGTTTCTCTTTTTTTCACTTTTCAACATATATCTTTGCTACTTTGAGATTATTTTTTTCACTGTTTGAAACATATCTTTGACTGCAGGTTTCAGTTTTCTTTAACACTTATCCTGTTTCTGTCCCTCAGTGTATGCAATCCTGTCTTCTCCTTCCCACCTGTTGTAGTATGTACCTGCTTCTAATCTACCCCTTACTAGTTTATCGAATTCAATTAAGGAATTTTTGTGTTCAAAGTACTGCTACATCCAGCCGTCCTATTCATCAACTTCAATTGTGTATTTTTGCAACCAAGGTGACACATCTGCAGCTGATCCATTTATTAACTTCATATTGGAACGCTGTCCTCTCTTCAGATGATCCCAACACCAACAATGAAGAAATGGACTCAGAAACCAGTGTAGTGTTTTTTCAATTAACAGAGGCACATTGGCGTATAATGACCTAAAGCTAATTTAGTATGTTACTCGATGAGGGCTAAAAATATCCCCTTTACAAATACTGACATTTTGTTATTGGGGACTGAAAGTGTGCATTAAGAAGAAAAAAAGGGGTTATTAAATTAGCACTTGGACATGTCACTGTATTAGTATAGTGACTGTAAGTAATGGGTCGTTTGCCACTATTTGATCATCAATAACATGTAAATGACCAAAAATTAAATTTTGCTATACAACAATGGTCCTTAGTTAATCTATTAACACTACAAAGATTTCCAAATCCATTTTTTCATCCCCACTGTGAAGACCAAAGTGTCGAGATTCGAGCTTTCCAACAGGGGAAGTTGACAAACTTCAATCGAAGTGAATTAACCCCAATAAACTGGTCTGCCACCAAGACCACTATACCCATATTGAAGTCGAAGAACTTATACTAGCCTTAGTTGAATACAATGGACTATTCCAAAAATTGAATTCTCAAAACTTTTGCAAATAGCATAGAAAGGCTCAAACTACAACATTAAAGAGAAAAACAAAACATTACATATCCTGCCTACTGCCGTTTGGGGAATTCATGGTCTTCTGCCTGTTCTCACTGACCATTCCTCCAGATGAACTTTAAAACCATTTCATACCAAAGTTGAAAGGTCATTCTTCAAGTTCTTTCCTATTTACTCTGGGTTCTACTGATCCATGTAACATAGGTTTGTTTTAAGTCAAGATTCCATGGGATGGTCTGAAAATATAGAAAAGCGTTTCTTAAATTAATGTCAAATTAACTAGCATATAAGCCTTGTAACTGAACAATATGTCTTGTACTTGCATATTTACTAGAAGAATGAAGAGGCCAAACTTTGATCAAAACAAGGATTAATCTAAACCTAGCCCGATTTGAATACTGAATATTGATATTTTTCTCCTTAAGAAATGTTACATTCCTCCCCCTTCCCCCAATATTACTAACAAATTAACCTAATATTAAAGAACAAGAGGCCTAATAGTTCCTGTATCGCTCACCTGGTACACTTAATTTAGTTTTTTGGCTTTTTCTTTTTAAAATAAATTCATTTATTTAAACACAGAAAAACTTGCTAGCAATATCCTTATTCTGTGAAATATAAAAAAATATTTACCATAAATAATTTTTTACTCCCCATTTACTTTCAAGGGAAGATGATTTCTTATATACAAAGTAGTAATCGCCAAAACGAAAAATTTCACATGTTTTATCCCCGAGACCCATTTTCCATGTTTTAAATTTCAACAAAATTGGTAAATAAAAAAACATGTAATCACAATTTATAAGTTTTTGCTATTTATAGTAATGGCAGCCATCTTAAATTTAGGATGGAAATGGCAGAAGTAATTTTCAAACTTTATCACCCAAAAACCTTTCATACTAAATTTCCTTTCAAATGGTCATGCACATTCAGAGGAAGATTTTCAAAGATTTAGGCTTAAAGTACACCTTATTTGCATATTCTGCAATTACATGTATTGCAAAAATGAAACATTGTACAGAAAATCTCACATGTTTTATCCCTCAGCATTTATCTTCTATACTTCTAATTTCAACAAAATCAGTAAATAAATGAACATGTTACAGCCATTTATAATTTACAGTATTGGAAACCATCTGTGATTGCAGGTTAACCACAGATGAATTTTTTATCCTTTCAATGCAAGGACATCCCAAACTGAATTTCCTTTTAATTGGCCATATATTGACACTATAGGCAAGTGCTCTACCAACTAAGCTACCCAGACCACTAGACATAAAACAGGTGAAACACGAAATGTTTATATTACTCCCTACAATATTCTAATATACACATGCCTATACAAAACGTTTTCATGATAATTATTTCAAGATTCTTTTGCAGCTGAACCAATGACCATAGCTATATATATCAAAGTGATTGTTATAACACCTGCTATATTCTAATTTTAATACCAGGTATTCTTTGCTGCTGTGACCTTGACCCATTTACCTTAAACTATATATCAAAATAATTGTCATATCAATAATTAAATAACAGAATCTCAGATTCAAGAAAATTTAAAAGCTGAAAAATCACAAGAATTTTCTTGGAATAAGTAACAGCTGCAGATTTTCAAATATTTGCCCAAATTCTAAAGAAGGAATTAGATCCACAAGTAATAAGTCAACAATGTCTATTTAAAAAGAAAGAGAGCCATTTAGATTGTGCGTTTAAGAGGCTTCCTCTAGACATAATAATACTGCAAAGAATGAAAATTTTAGGAGCTAGATGTACAAGCCAGAGCCAATAAACAGACACACAGTTTACAACAGTATACAATAATATGACACATCACTTTGGTGATTGGTGTAAAATAAAACATGTGAAAATTTCAAAATGAAAGTGTTAAAAATAACAACATACTTTTTATCATCTTCAGTCCTTGCATTATTTCTTATCCTCAGATAAGGTTGTCCTGTCCTAGCATTTGATGTTAACTTCTGCCTGTTAAATATAAAATATTTCTGTTATCAACAAATATTAGAGCATTAACAGTTGAACATAACTGAGCTCATTTGTATTAACAGAAACCTCTTTTCTCTAAAATTATTAAGTTTTGGAAAGTACTCCAGTGCTTTGGAGATAGAGTGGTCTAAAGTCACTCAGTGCCTAGGTTAGAATCTTGCTGAAGGTTATTGGTTTTCATGGGCACTACAGGATTAGATGTACAACCAATAGACACACAGCTTACAAGAGTATACAATAATATGAACCATTATTTCCCACCATTCCAGAACTGGTTGGTTATATATAATTAAATCTTGGCTTTGGAATAGAACACAATTACTCAACTTCATATTTAGGTGCCTTTACTAAGCATTATGTTCTTTTCCTAAAATCTCCCTAGTGTCATTTCAAGTAAAACTAGACATTGTGTTTAAGTAGGGCTCAATCGCTAGGTAAGTCACCCCCAATGGTGGCAACCTTGTACATTAGAAAGTTTCTTTACTAAAGTGCAAAATTAGTTGTAGAGTGTGACATTGTTATTATCTCCTTTTCTATTTCAACCAATCAGATGTGACCCCCAAAAGGCAAAACTACATGTCATAGGGAACAAGTGTACAAAGTTTCATTACATTCTATCAAATGGTGTTTCAGAGATACTGTTTACAAACTTTCATTCAACAACTCTTAAAATAAAGAAAATCACCGGACCATGAAAATAATCACAATGTCTGACTTTGTGGTACAACATGCAGAGCATCTAATATTGTACCTATAAAACCAATTTCAACGAGATCAGTCAATTGGTTTCTTTTCTAGAGTGCAAAATAAGTAGAGTGTGGCATCTCCCTTTCTATTTCAACCAATCAGATGTGACCCCCAAAAGGCAAAACTACATGTCATAGTGAACAAGTGTACAAAATTTCATCACATTCCACCTAACCGTTTTTGAGCTATGGTGTTTACAAAAATGTGGGGAAAAAATTTGGAATAATAATAATAATAATAATAACAAGAGGCCCATGGGCCTTAACGCTCACCTGAGGATATGTCCAAAATTGTTTGCAAAGGGCAGACAATATATTAGGTACAGAAACTTTACAAGTTTTCTCAAGTTAAGAACTGCCACAAAACTTAATAAGAAATACATCAAGTCACATTTCATTTATAATTAGCTCATATAATATGCATGAAGTAACTGTAGTGCAATGAATAATTTTCAAATCATTAACAAATTTCAGTAAACTTATGCAGCTATGTCTTTGACCTTTGAACATACATGAACTTGAACCATATATGATCGTCATGTCAATACCTACAATATTCAAATATACATACCTATACAAAAAGTTAAAGTTTTCAAGATAATAAGCAAATTTATGTTTTTTTTTTGCAGCTGTGACTTTGACCTTTAAACACATGACCTTGAACCATATATCAAAATGATCATTGCCGCAATACCTACAATATTCTTATATATAAGCCTATACAAAAAATTAACAGTTTTCAAGATAATTAGGAATTTAAGTCTTCTTTTGCAGCTGTGACCTTGACCTTTGAATATATGACCTTGAACCATATATCAAAATGATCACCATATCAATTCCTACAATATTCTAATATACATGCCTATACAAAAAAATAATAGTTTTCAAGATAATTAGCAATTTTTGTCTTCTTTTGCAGCTGTGACCTTGACCTTGGAACATATGACCTTGAACCATATATCAAAATGATCATTGTCACAATACCTACAATACTCTAATATACATGCCTATACAAAAAAATAATAGTTTTCAAGATAATTAGCAATTTATGCTTTCTTTTGCAGCTGTGACCTTGACCTTTGAACATATGACCTTGAACCATATATCAAAATGATCGTTGTCACAATACCTACAATATTCAAATATACATGCCTATACAAAAAGTTAATAGTTTTCAAGCTAATGCACAATTTTAATATTTATAAGCCAAAAATAACATTTCAGGGGCAACAACTCCTACATGAATTTTCATATAGTTACGAAACTTGGTACCCTTTTCAATTTTGTCATGCTGAACATTTTAACAATGTTTTGATTTGATATATTTCTAAATATATGGAAGAAAATTGCCTAAAACTGCATAAATCACAAATTAGGTCATGACCTTGATTTGTGACCTTGACCCTTAATTAAAGGTCATTTCAAGAAAAAGTCAAAACTGAAAACCTCATGTCATTATCTGTTCAAATAGTCAAGTTATAACAATTTGAAGCCATTTTACAAAATTTTTAAAATTAAACGCAAAAGTGTGTAACCCATTTTTCGACCAAATTTCACAAAATGAACAAACTATAGGCTTAAGACCCTAGAGAAGCCAAATATCATATCAGATTTTTCTCTCCCATCATCGGTTTCAGAGAAGAAGATTTTTTAAGATTTTTGGGCCCCTAGATCACCTTGACCTAGTTTTGGTAGCCATGGCAACGCCATGAACAAATCTGAATTGCACTGGCCAACATATGCTTCTGACAAGGTATCATTGAAATCTGTCCAGCAGTTTTAGAGGAGAAGTTGAGAAAAGGTGTTAACGACGCACACGCACGCACGCACATACACATGCCATGCATGCCATAAGCTCACATGACCTTTCGGTCAGGTGAGCTAATAAAGGGTAAATCAATAAGTCACCCCAACTATGTTGGGGTTGACTTAAAAATCAGAAATGTGTGTTAGAGCAAATTAACAGCATTTCTCAAGATGTTAGATTGGGGTTGACTTAAAAATCAGAAATGTGTGTTAGAGCAAATTAACAGCATATCTCAAAATGTTAGATTTTACACCAAAATATTTTAAAAGTATTCATTAAATAGTTTAAGATATTCCACATGAATTACAAACTAATCACATAACATTTTAGTCAATTTCATTACTTTTAAGCAAAATTTTACAACCCCCCCCCCCCATTATTTTTTTTCATTTTGAAAACATTTTGCCCCTAGAACCAAATAATGAGAGATATTTCTAAGAACCTGCAATATAATTATGTTAAAGTTCTATCTTGGTGGAAGATATACGAAAAATTTTAAGAAACACTGAAATAATTGTCTGTTAGAGCATTTGCTCAAAATTCACTGCTTTTCGTTCAAAATGCAAGCTTTTACCCAAAAATATTTTAAAAATTTGCTATTTAACTCCAGAAATCATAAACTGCATAATTAAACTCTGGCTGCAAATTTGATTCCTACAGCAGCTTTACTTGCAGACTTGGACTTCTATACAATAACATACTTTTTTTTGTGTCGGGCCAAGGGAGACAAAATTCAATTTTTTTCTTGAAAAATTATGTTTTTTAAAAGTATATTTGTTTTGGTATGAGTATCTTCAAATATTGTAAGATGTGTAGATTACACAAAGAGAGATGCAAAATTAGATGAACAAATTACAAGTCAGACCTACAATATTACATTACCTTTATAAAAGAACTAAATAACTGTTGGTTGATGATACCATCCCAGTTTATTACTGCAGTCAGTGCTTTTTCTCGTCTTCATCATACAACTGAAAAAAAGAGGCATGATGTATATGAATAATTAAACAATAAGCCAATGGGCTTAAGGTTACCTGCTGTAATGCAAAATTGTTTTTAGCATAAATGATTTATGCCTTTATACGTAACATTATCAAAAACCACATTAAAATTGTTAACATAATAACATTTTGAGTTACCTATGTGTGGTGGCAGTGTTAAAATTTGGCCTAAATGTTATATTTTATCACCATTATTATTATAAATTGCATGGAAAATCTTATCTGCTAGAGGGCAACTACTTCCCAACTGTAAACAACTTGGTTGCTACCATCAAGTGTCTGTTAAATGTCTGGTTTATCAGTTTAATTACAACTGTTTTATGTATAATGGTCACACATATGGACTGGACTTTTTTTTTTGGTAAATACAGGAATTACTTTTATTTTAGTTTCTTTGTTAAACAATTTGATAATTATGCAATTTTAACAACACAAAAACAACAAAAATACAAAAAAAAAGCCACTGATTTAAATCACTTTTTGATGTTATTTGGCAAAATTTATGCAATCAATTTTTTTTTTAATGTTACATTATCACTTCAACTTTACGTTTTTCTAAAAATGACATTAAATTAGCCAAGCTATTGGCAAATTATCCTCAAAAAATCTCAATATTCATCATATAATTTTATGATTTTATTTTTTTATTTTATTTTTCAGAATCTCCCACAGACTGCTGTAAATGAAAAAAGAATTAGAATATCAACAAATATAAACATTCACAACCTTTTATTCAACAACATTTTAAAGAACACAATGTATTCCACATGTTTTAAACCAACTAACACAAACTGTGATTCTTGAATTCAATGCATTAGCAACGGGCATCTGATGATCGAGTTTACCACCTACAAATTTGTTATATAATTCTGTTAATGTCATGGTGTCTGGAACTTGGCAGCCATACCAGTTTTTGATTGTTTTTAAGCCCTATTTTATAGTGCCATGCTACAACCTATATGCGAAACACGCTACTTTCATTTTTGAAAATCCGTCTGCAACTTGATCGGACACCAGTCAACTTCTACGGATAAATCCTATGGCTCATGAAGCACAAAACACACTACTTTCGTTGTTACAATGCACAACTTGATTGGAAACCAGCCAGCTTTTACTTATTACCTTATGGCTCATGTAGTAAGCAGATTTGTTATAAAAGCCAGAATCGAAACCGGACAGGAGTCAAAATCCAAAAATAAAATAAATCGGGGTGTTAAAATAGGGGTGGGCGGGGAGCCTATCAAAAGCTAATAACAGACTTATCCTACTGTTGTGACAGAAGTTTGTTACATTGGTTAGTTCATGTAAAGCTTCAAAACATCTTTTAATTTTATACATGTATATAGTTTTATAAGAAAGGATATGGATGTCAAGTGGCTTGTTATAAAATACATATTGCTTACCTGGATTCTTTATTCCACATGTCCACCTGTTTACCCCTTATTCCCAAGTTCATCTGTAGTCCTAATCTATTGTTGTTGGGTCCAACCTCAGTCCTTATCCAATCTATCTTTGTGTGGTCCATCTGTAGTCTTTATTAAATCCTTCATTGTGTGGTCCATCTATAGTCCTTATCCTTCGTTGTGTGGTCCATCTGTAGTCCTTATCCTTCGTTGTGTGGTCCATCTGTAGTCCTTATCCATCGTTGTGTGGTCCATCTGTAGTCCTTATCCACCGTTGTGTGGTCCAACTGTAGTCCTTATCCATCATTGTGTGGTCCATCTGTAGTCCTTATCTATCATTGTTGGGTCCATCTGTAGTCCTTATCCATCATTGTGTGGTCCATCGGTAGTCCTCATTCATTGCTGTTGGGTCCATCTGTAGTCCTTATCCATTTGTGTGGTCCATCTGTAGTCTTTATCCAGTTGTGTGGTCCATCTGTCGTTTAATGCTGTGGGGTCCATTGTCCATTTCTGTAAAAAGCAAAAGAACATACAGTCTCTTGACTTAATACTTTCTCACTATATGCCAACTAGATGTTTTCAGTTAATTTCAAAATACGAGAGAATTGATAGAACCAATGGATGCTCCCCAAATAAAGGCTAGTTCTAAAGGGCCCATTTCTTAATTTAAATGTTTGTTATTTAAATGTTTTGCAAAAGAAAGTAATTGTGCACTGTGCTTCTTATCAAGATCTATCTATAACGTTTCATTATGCCTCTAATAGCTTTAAAGGTATGCTCTGAACAAAAATTAAGTATAAAAAATAGCAAAGGGCAAAAGATCTTTAATCAAATGAAATAGTTATTCTTCTTGCTTTATTTTTTCATTAAGCCCTATCTACCTATGAATTTTCATGTTGATACCTTTTAAAGGTTTCGAGTTATGCTCAAGACAAAATTATAATGGACGGAAAAAGCAACGGCTATATGCTCTCCTTTGTACAACTCGAGGTCGTGGGTTCGAACCCTGACCGGGTCTGACCCAAGACTTGAAAGTGGGTAGTGACTTTTCTTTTGTCAAGCACTAGGCATTATGAAATGAAAGTCACGGTTCTTTCAGATGGGAACTAAAAATAAATGAGGTCCCATGTCATGGCAGGCGTGGCATGATAAAGAACCCTGCTGTATAATGCCATCAGCGCATTTTCGCTTATAGCTGGCGATGTCTCGATATTAGTGAAATATTCTTGACTGGGACGTTAAACATCATTACTCAACTTAACTCTCCTTTGTACAACTGTCAATTTTATTAATACAGGCCATCATAGAGTGACTGGACATTGAATATGACAAATTCCTAAGGACCTAATGTCCATATATTCATTTAAATTGATTTTCCCGTCTAGAGGAACACTGGTTTCATTTATTTGGCAGTAGACCCTTGCTTTTAGCCGACAATTTTCCTTTTATGCTCAGTGGTATCTTGTAGTAAACACTTGCTTTATGTTCAGTAATATCTCGTAGCAGACCTTAGCTTTATGCTCAGTGATATCTCGTAGCAGACCTTAGCTTTATGCTCAGTGATATCTCGTAGCAGACCTTAGCTTTATGCTCAGTGTTATCTCGTAGTAGACACTTGCTTTATGCTGAGTGATATCTTGTAGTAGACCCTCATCTTAATTCAATTGTACTTACAACACTTTTTTTAATTTGTAAATTTTGTTTTTAAGTACTCATGAGAAATGTGTTGCATTTTTAACTAAAAAATGTCTGCTTTTACCACTGTTGTGGCATCCATCCATAGTCCTAATCCATGTTGTGAGGTCCATCCAGAGTCCTAATCTATTTTGTGGGGTCCATTGTCCATTTTTCTAAAAAGCAAATAAAAAACTTACAGCATGTCAAAAACTAATTTTACATGGATGCCCATGTAAAAAAAATAATTAAATTTAGCCCCATTACTGCCAAGAAAAACCTACCTTCCAGCAGATTTTAGCTCAGTGGAATTTAGCTGAAAGCATAAATCCGCCTTAAGCTCAGTGGTATTTAGCTGGCAGCAAACCTCTGCTCAAGTTAAGTGGTATTTATCTGGCAGCAAACCTCCGCTCAAATTAAGTGGTATTTATCTGGCAGCAGATTGTTAAAGACTTAATGGGCTTTAAAATCTAAAACAATGATGCCTAGTTTTTAGATCTTAAAAAAGCAACATGCAATTCTAGTTATTCCCTGCGAAAAAGATGTTGATTTCACAGGTACTTTAACCAGACAAGTTCCTCTAAAACCTGAATATAGTCAGGCTTCTCTGTAGTACAAATAATCTTACAATGATGAGATATATAACAAATTGTTACTCATTTTTTTGCCATTAGAATGTATCAAGTGGTTGCTCAAGTTGAGATTTATCAATCAGTCTGGTCTCAAGGTGTGTACTGTCAGTCTGTTCCTTGTCTCATGCTGTAGTTGATGCTTGGTGTCTCTACTTCAGCTCTCTTGGTTATAATTTCAATACAGCATTTCACCCTTTCAACAGTTCAATTTCAACACTTCTAATGCAGAACAAAATTCAAAAACTTAAATATAGCATTTTTCAAATTAACACAGATACACCAATGCATATTAAAAAAGTCAAAAAAATCAATTTTGTATGTTTCTGAATGAGGGTAGCAGTACCACTTCCAAATAATAACATAATTGTTAAAGGGAATGAAAAAGTGACTAAGAAGAAGAGAAAGACAAGAATTATATGCAAGATTAGCACTAGACATGTTAGTGTATTAGTCTAGTGGATGTAAGTAATGGGGTTTTTGCTATTATTTGGTCACTGATAACATGTAAACGCGTATTCACCAAATGTTAAATTTTGCTATTCATCAATGACCTACAATTAATTTGTAAAACACTGTATCCAAGTTTCTGAATCCTATTCCTTATCAGAGGTGTTGGGGTGAAACTGCTGAAAGGACAAAACACTGTACTGAAATCCAACACAAGAAAGACTAAAAAATGAGCCACAAAGACCAACTACAAGATGAAAGAAGGGGTGACCAACAGCTATCTAAAACACACTCATTGAGACCACACTAATTAAAACTCTCCCAAACCTTAGACAGCCACTTGAGCCACTCTACTTTCTCTCACCTTCTAGGTTCAAATCCCACTCTGGCAAATTCTAGTAAGAGAAAGTTTGTCAGTTCACTTGCCAAAGGTTTTCTCCAGCAACTCTGAAACTGACCCAAAAATCTAAGTGAAAGAATTCCAACTGGGTAGAAAAACCACTAATTCATAAACTGACATTTTGTAAGTGAAAAAATCAAGACTGGGTCTTAAAATTACACTAATTTCATAAAGTGTACTGAAATGGATACTTAGCTTCGTTCTTCTTGGCAACATGGATACTCTGTTATGATCTTTATCATCAACTCCATCATCAACTGGTGCTTGTACTTAACTAAAAATATAAAATAAAAATTTTGAATAATGAGAAATTGTAACCTTGATTTCTACTTCAAATATCATAAGTCTATAGAGCAAAATACCCCAACCCCACATCCATTTTTGACCTTGACCCACATACCTAACTGGTATGTGGCACAGTGGCATGTTTATGTACATTTTTGTCAAGCATTTCATATATCATGTAGATGTGAGAATAATGGAAAGACAATTTTACATTAGGTCAGAGTACAAAGATGTGGTGATTTACATGTACAAAAAGGCTGTAATTAACAATCAACAAACAATGCAGACACCATAAACAATGAAATGATGAAATGATATATGTTGACCAAATGAGAAATCATGGCATTTTAGATGAAAGTGACAATGAGTGTGAAACAGTGGAAGTGAAATCAGGGCTCAAATTAGATTTTAAAACAGGGAGAAGTGACTTCTCCCTCAGCCAAAGTTAGGGAGAAGTTTTTCAAAACAGGGAGAAGTTTTTGCAACGGAATTCACGACATTGGAATTTATGTTGCCCTGTGGCGATCAAACATTTTATATCTTGTATTACAAAATAGACATTGTAACATGCTGGTCCATCTTCAGAAATATGCATGAGATAATTTAATGTATTGTTTGAAAAAGATGTCAAAAACTTTGATAAAATCTCGCTTTTGGTAGAAAAACCCCTAATACAAGGAGCACTTGACACTGGAAACAAAAATGTTATCTTTAATAATTTGCTTAAGTTTGTCATCAACTGGCTCCTTAATGTTAAAGTTGGCTAAGTTTTGGCTCATACTTCTCAGGAGCAAGATCTCACCCTGATTTCATTTCAAAATTTTATTTATTTATTTATTTATTTATTATAAATATTTTAAATATTTATTTATATGTTTTAAGTAATTGAACTCTTCTTAATAAATAATGATAATAGAGGTGAACAGTTTATAATCAGTTTATAATTTTTTTCATATGCAGCATTAAACAGATATAAATTTTTTGTGAAAGTAAATTATAAAAATATTGTTAAAAGAATTTTTATAGTTTATTTTAAATTATATTAAATAATATTAAAAATAAACTTATATTTTCACAAAATAATATTCCTCGTTTAAACTGGTTGTCTTATCTAGGAAAAGAGAAGAACCACCTTAAATTCCAAAAGCATCTTTGACCTGACCAATGAAATAGGTCGAATTCGGGTGGTCAAATGGCGGCATTGTAAACAAATACATCGGTGATGTCTCATTTTATTATGTTGATACTTGTGTTAAAGTTTATACAATGATTTTATTTTGAAAATAAGTTTTCTGTCTTTGATATCACTGTGGTTTTAATCACTTTCAATTTTAATGAAAAATTACAGGCGCGATCCCATACAAATATCGCCGAAAATCCATAACACAAGGAATACTGTATCAGATAATCGATGTATACTTGGGCTGTAAAATGTCTTTGATTAACTGCCTATTATCTTAGGGGTGTGGAAGAAGTCCTTTCTTGAAGTGTTAATCCGTTAATTACTCAACCAATCAGGATAATTAACATGCATCATGACACCTGTAAATCACTTGTTGACAACAGCCCGAACACCTCGGATTTTATCGTCAGATTAGATAACTTAACAACAGAGTTCCCGATAATTGGTTTCAAAAATAAGGGCGACTTCGACTTCGCTTTTTCGGAAATATAGGGCGAAGTTTTTGGAAACAGGGCGAAGTTATCCAGTGATTTTGCTATGGTTTTTAAAAACTACCTTCTACCTTTCAGATTGGGAAAATTTGGACCCTTTTTATGTCGCATATTACGCTCAGAATTATGAAATTCATTGCAAAGATATTATATTGTGACAATATCTAACATTTTTTGTCTGTCAGAACAGTTTTGGACAACTGAATTTAACTTTAACTATTTGATTGTGTGTCACTGTTGCCTTTTGGGGAATTTTAGTTGTCAAATTGGGAAATTTTAGTATTATTTCTCGAGGGGAAACTACCTTTATTCGGTAGTAATTTTAGGCAAACAAAACCACTGTTATCGCCCAACTTCGCCCTTATTTTGAGCCCTGGAAATGAGTGAAATGTCCCACAGTGATACATTATTGTTTCAAACAATATACAAGAGACACAGGGGCCTTAACGCTCACCTGAGGATATGTCCAAAAACTTGCAAAGAACTTAATCACAGAAACATTACAAAATTCATCATGTCTGGAAATGACACAATAATTAATCAGAAATATCTAGTCACATTTCATTTATAAAAAGCTAATATGCATGATTTAACTATAGTACAACGGAAAATTTCCAAATCATTAACCATTCCAGTATGCTTATGCAGCCATGATGTTGACCTTTTAACATATGACCTTGAACCCTATCAAAATGGTATCAATATCAATACCTACAATATTTTAATATACATGACTATACAAAAAGTTAATAGTTTTCAAGATAATACACAGTTTCGGTCTTCTTCTGCAGCTATGACCTTGACATCTGAATGTTTGAACTTGAAACATATATCAAAATGACTGTCATATCAGTACCTACAATATTCTATTATATATGCCTATACAAAAAGCTTGTAGTTTTCAAGCTAATGCACAATTTTAGTATTTATTAGCAAAAAATAACATCTCAGGGGCAACAACTCCTATTTGGTTTATCATATAGTTATGAAATTTGGTACCTTATTAAATTTTGACATGCTGAACATTTTAACAATGTTTTGAATTCATATATCTCTTAATATTTGCAAGAAAACTGCCTAAAACTGCATAAATCAAAAATTAGGTCATGATCTTGATTTGTAACCTTGACCTATTTTAAAGGTTATTTCAAGAAAAAAGTCGAACTGAAAACCCCATGTCATTATCTGTTCAAATAGACAAGTTGTAACAATTTGAATCCATTTTACAAAATTTTTTTAATTAAACGCAAAACATGTAAACCATTTTTCGACCAAATTTCACGAAATTAACAAACTATATGCTGAAGACCCTAGGAAAGCCAAATATCACAGATTTTCTTTTATCCCATCATCGGTTTCGAAGAAGATGATTTTTTAAGATTTTTGGACCCCTAGATCACCTGGACCTAGTTTTGATAGCCATGGCAACACCATGAACAAATCTGAATTGCACCAGCCCATATATGCTTCTGACCAAGTATCATTGAAATCTGTCCAGCAGTTTCAGAGGAAAAGTCAAAAATAGGTGTTAACGACACACACACATGCACACACAAACACATGCCACGCCATGCCATAAGCTCACATGACCCTTTGGTCAGGTGAGCTAACAATTAGTTACAATAGATGAATTAATGTCTCAAAGTGATATGCAATTGGAATTTTCAAAACCTATAGCATGTTAAAATCTGACTGCATAGTGGCAATGATCAAGTATTTTTTTTTTTTTTTTTTTTTTTTGATTTTGTTTTTTATAAATTCATTTATATATTTCTATGTTACCTGTATGGTTGTGATGGATTCAAGAAGTCTTATATAACATCCTATAGCTGGTTAAAAGGTTTTCAGACAGAGCTTTAAATGTAAATGTTTTTTGGTTTCTTCTCATAAAAAAAAATTTATGTTCATCTTCTGCCATCTGCATCGTTTCCATTCTGTTTGTTGGTCATCAATTACTCTGTGTATTGAAACAAAAGTTATAAAACATTAGATATACATGTACTGTGAATGTAAAGTTATTTTTGTGTTAATCACAAATATTCAAGGGGTATTTGATTAGAATCGGTATTTTAAAAAAGCCCACAACATAAAAATTCCACTAACATTATTTCTGTGGCAACAATTAATCCCCCCTCTAAAACAGTTTTCAAGAAAATGGTTAAAAAAAAAATAAAAGGAAAAAAATATGCTAAATTTGTGAAAATTTAACATTTATGGGGCTACATATTATGTTAGAAACTTGTTTCATTGTTAGATTTCATGTTGATCATTTCTTCAATTTACTCTTAATATACATTAATTTGATTTTTATTTTAGAAATGGAGGTCAAAAACTGACCTTAGCATAGTGGAAACAAGTTGCTACAAAACATAAAAAAATTAAGATCTCTTATTATCTCCAAAAATAGGTAAAATAGAGGCAAAACTATGAAAGTGAAAAACTAAAGTATTATCTTAACTTTGACCTCATTTTGAATGATATTTAAAGAAAAAAAGCAAAACTGGTGACCACATTTCCTTATCATTAAATAATCAAGAAATGGCAATGCCAAGCTATTATTAACTAAATTGAACTATTTTAAATATTTCATAAAAAGAAGTACCTATAATCCAAGAAAATACTATTAACACATTTATAATTGTCTTTGTTCATTAGTAGAGAAGGAGTTCTAAGATTTTTTTGTGTCCCAGTGACCATGACCTCCCACATTGATTTAGGCAGCAAGATCTTGCAATATATCCATTTGCAAAGTTATTTGAAAATTTTTAATGTTAAACATTGGTCAGGATAAATGTTTTATGCCCCGATCAATTTTTTTCCCTTGTGTTGTTGTCAGTTTTCAAATACATAGCTCAGAGAAAAACCAATAGTCCTCAGCAAGTACAATAACGAACATTCTCAGGAGGCTTTTCAGTGAAATGTTACCCAGATAGCGACGCAATGATTCAGTCACCTATCACTTAGGTTTCTATAAAAACCTGTTAGGCCATGAAGCAAAACTTGAAATAAAATAACTTATTTTCAAAAGTAGCAAAAAATAGTCAATACTGTATGAAATGCAAAATTTAGATATTTGCATTTAGATATAGCCTGGATCATGCCTCAAAGCTCTTATGACACTGAAGGTCAAAATCTGATATTCTGCACATGTAACAAAACAACATTTATGCAAATTATGTAGTATGCAAATTAGACTACCGTAATCCTTCTATGTATTCGGACAGATTTTAATAATTTCATTTTCAAGTGTCTGGGAATTTAGAGGAAATTTGAAAATTAAATATCTTGAAAATTGGGGGTGTCTGAATATTTAGAGTGTCATTTCAGTGCAATCTTTGTATTCTTATGAAATGTAAATACAGATTATTGAGCCTAAAAACTATTGCCCTGTATCACAGTAGGCATGGCATGTTAGTGAACCCTTCCTACACATTGGCCCAAGTGTACTGCAAAGGTCAAAATTTCTGGCACTTAACCTGTAACTGGTGACATCTCAATATAAGTGAAATATTCTTGACTGGGATGTACCCCCATTAAATCAAATCAAATACTGATTATCAATTAAGAAAAGACATTTCAGGGCCAACATCTGTATGTTTCCTAATGAATAAAATTAATAATTTTATTATAATTAAAGGGCAACAACTCCCTTGTTGACAACAGCATAATTCTTACACCTACTTCAGATATTTCAAATTCAAAGCCAAAAAAATTGGCAAAAAAAAAAAAAAAAAAAAAAATTAAGCCATACCTTGACTTCAGATTTTTTTTAAGGTATTCTGACTGGGTACCCTGTTTAGTTATTCTTTACTATTATAAACACAAGTCTGAAAGTGTTAAAGTTCAGTTTAGTTTTATCATGAACTTTGGTTTCTCAAAAAATTAAAAAGCAAATATTAGTCCTTAACGAACGTTATTTTTTTAGATTTTATTATAAAGCCATTTTTTTTACTGTATGGGTCCCCCATTTTCAGTCATTCTAAAGGTGCTAAAGTTGTCAATTTTTTTTTTTTTTTTTCAAAAACCGTCTTTTGACATCTAAGAACTGACCACCTATATATAACTTGAAGGGTCATAAATCACTTTTACTCTTGTTGCAAATACCCTTATCATAAATCTGACTGCCTCCATAAAAAAAAAATCATCACTTGAACATAAAACACCACTACTTCACAACACAGAACACACATGTGCTCTAAGCTAGCATACAATGTAATCTCAGCAAAGGGACAATTATGGGGGTTAAATAAATTATAGCAAACAAGTGAAGTTTCTATATTTTAACCAATTTACTGGATTTAAAAGTCACTATATATGCTGCAAACAAAAACATTTTCAATTGTGACAGTATGAAATTAATTAACCTTTATAGTTCTTTTCAAGGTGATAATTTCAGAAAGACTTAATTTTGTACCTTCCACTAAAATTTAAATTACAATTGAAATGGCCTAAAAATTATGAAATCATGCCATTTTGAACATTTCAGAATACCTCATACTCTAAGACCGGCAATATTTAAGTAGATAAGAACCGAGAAAATGGTTCACCAACTTCACATTAAACAATATTCACCTCCATTTGTATAGTACATCATTGTGTGGCCATGGTTTATAATGCTGCACTTTGATAATTGGTCTTAGAATCTGAATATCACGCATGTTAACGCGTTTTTAGATGGTAAATTATAGAAATAATCAACTTTTCCCATTTTAAAAAACCTCATATTTACCAAACTTTACACCCATGCACTAAAATGGTCTTTTGCTAATTAATGATGTTGATCAGTCATCGAAACATTTTTTACATTTGTTTCACCGCGGAGAACCTAAATTATCAATTATTGCAAGTATTTTTTCCCAAAAGAGTGACCATACAAAGTGATTTCCAATTGCAAAGATTCTACACACGAATATGAAAATTTTAAAATAGATCTCTCTGTGAAAATTCTGAATTCCGAACATGATAAAATACAGATCGGTAAAGTTAGCTACTAGTAACTGGCTACTAGTAGCTGGCTACTTGTAGAAGAAAAGTTAGCTACTAGTAGCCAGTTACTTGTGGAGGAAAAGTTAGCTACTAGTAACCAGTTACTTGAACAATTAAAGATAGATACAAGCAATTATTTCTAGTAAGCTTTTATTTACTCATTTAATTATAAAAAAAAATAAATGTTTTCCGTGTGTAATATCGTCTTAATCACAGCATTCGGGGATATTCCTTCCGCATAAGTTTTCTTGTACCACGAATGTAGTACACAGATATAAGAATAATAAGTGTTTTACATAACAATTAAAAAATCTGCATGTAAGATACCAAATGTTTAGACATTAAAGCCTTCATACACATGCATATGCTTACGCAATCCGACTGGGGGGTAGTTTTTGGTGTAGATTTCTACGATTTTTCGCATTCAGTGCGAGTAGCTGGCTATCTATTTCAAAGATATTCAATATTTATTCACATCAACATCAAGGATATTCAATTCTGCATCTAATGATACCAAATGTTTAGACATTAAAGCCTTCATACGCGAGCATACGCTTACGCAATCCGACTGGGGGGTAGTTTTTGGTGTAGATTTCTACGATTTTTCACATTCAGTGCGAGTAGCTGGCTATTTATTTCAAAGATATTCAATATTTATTCACATCATCATCAAGGATATTCAATTCTGCATCTAATGATACCAAATGTTTAGACATTAAAGCCTTCATACGCGAGCATACGCTTACGCAATCCGACTGGGGGTAGTTTTTGGTGTAGATTTCTACGATTTTTCAGATTCAGTGCGAGTAGCTGGCTATTTATTTCAAAGATATTCAATATTTATTCACATCATCATCAAAGATATTCAATTCTGCATCTAATGATACCAAACGTTTAGACATTAAAGCCTTCATACACACGCATACGCTTACGCAATCCGACTGGGGGTGGTGGTAGTTTTTGGTGTAGATTTCTACGATTTTTCGCATTCAGTGCGAGTAGCTGGCTATTTATTTCAAAGATATTCAATATTTATTCACATCATCATCAAGGATATTCAATTCTGCATCTAATTATACCAAATGTTTAGACATTAAAGCCTTCATACGCACGCATACGCTTACGCAATCCGACTGGGGGGTAGATTTTGGTGTAGTTTTCTACGATTTTTCACATTCAGTGCGAGTAGCTGGCTATTTATTTCAAAGATATTCAATATTTATTCAAATCATCATCAAGGATATTCAATTCTGCATCTAATGATACCAAATGTTTAGACATTAAAGCCTTCATACGCACGCAAACGCTTACGCAATCCGACTGGGGGGTAGTTTTTGGTGTAGATTTCTACGATTTTTCACATTCAGTGCGAGTAGCTGGCTATTTATTTAAAAGATATTCAATATTTATTCACATCAACATCAAGGATATTGAATTCTGCATCTAATGATACCAAATGTTTAGACATTAAAGCCTTCCTACGCACGCATACGCTTACGCAATCCGACTGGGGGTAGTTTTTGGTGTAGATTTCTACGATTTTCACATTCAGTGCGAGTAGCTGGCTATTTATTTCAAAGATATTCAATATTTATTCAAATCATCATCAAGGACATTCAATTCTGCATCTAATGATACCAAATATTTAGACATTAAAGCCTTCATACACACGCATATGCTTACGCAATCCGACTGGGGGTAGTTTTTGGTGTAGATTTCTACGATTTTTCACATTCAGTGCGAGTAGCTGGCTATTTATTTCAAAGATATTCAATATTTATTCACATCATCATCAAGGATATTCAATTCTGCATCTAATGATACCAAATGTTTAGACATTAAAGCCTTCATACGCACGCATACGCTTACGCAATCCGACTGGGGGGGTAGTTTTTGGTGTAGATTTCTACGATTTTTCACATTCAGTGCGAGTAGCTGGCTATTTATTTCAAAGATATTCAATATTTATTCATATCATCATCAAGGATATTCAATTCTGCATCTAATGATACCAAATGTTTAGACATTAAAGCCTTCATACGCACGCATACGCTTACGCAATCCGACTGTTGGGTAGTTTTTGGTGTAGTTTTCTACGATTTTTCACATTCAGTGCGAGTAGCTGGCTATTTATTTCAAAGATATTCAATATTTATTCACATCATCATCAAGGATATTCAATTCTGCATCTAATGATACCAAATATTTAGACATTTAAGTCTTGTTTTGCACATATACGCTTACACACTGTCGAGTTACCGCTATGGATTTGTAATCAAAGTGCATAGTGTACTGATAGCCGCGCTGGATAAATCTGAATGAATAAATAAGATTGAAATAATAGTTATTGTTTTAAATTGCCACAAGTATTTCAAATAATTGAAAACAATCCTTTTTTCTTTTCATTACTTCTGCAATGCATATAAAACAAAAGATCCAATGGGCCTGATTCGTTCACCCGATTTGTAATCTCTAGTTAAATTCATTTATTTTCAAAAAAAATTTCACATTATTTTTAGCAAATGTTAGTGATTGAAGTAATAAAACAATAAAATTTTGTAGCAAAATATCTTTTAAGAAATCTTGGTTATTGCGACTTTAAATCAAGCCTAATCATCAAAAAGAAATTCTTCAAAATCAGAAAAATCAGTATCTTTGTTATAAAATCATAAAATATTGTAAAAAAATTTTTTTCTATAATTGAGAGAGAGAGAGAGAGAGAGAGAGAGAGAGAGAGAGAGAGAGAGAGTAAATGACCTTGGCCTTGGCCTTGGCCTTGAAGGGCATTGCAAGATACGGGTTACTAAGTTTCGCAAAATAAAAAAACTGTAAAATAAAGATCTCTCTCTCTCTCTCTCTCTCTCTCTCTCTCTCTCTCTCTCTCTCTCTGTGCGTGTCTGTTTGTGTGTAAAAATAGAGGAGGAGATAAAACGTTTCTTTTGTGAACACAGAAGAGAATTTTGGCTGTTGTATTTGGTTTCTGTACATTAATCAGCTAGTAATGGCTTTGTTGTCATCCTGATTAATTTTGTGAGTGAAATCAAGTTTATGAAATGCTTTAAAACAAAATGCCTATATGGCCTGTGCCGTAAAAATTACCTTTTTGTAATTTGCTTTTAAACAGCCAAAGTCAGACACAATTTTAATACTCATCAAACAAGGCTTTTCGAAATATATATCTTAAACTTTGGCCAGGAAAAGAGCGTTTTAGAATACATGATAAAAGTAACTCCAGACTTACATATTCAGAAAATTTAGTAAAGGAGGAATTTAAAATTAAAAAATATGTACTGAATCGTACGCAAAATAATCTGTAATTGCCATTTATCTGTTGTTTTATTTAAAGTAACTGTGACTATTCTAGCATCCGAGGATGTTTCTCACTACTAGTAATAACTTACTTTTGCTTGGTTAATATCGAGATTTTTCAAATTGTAGACTTTTAACAACACCTTATTTGCTTATTTTCAGAAAAATGGGTCAACATAATATTTATTTTAGAAAACAATGTTAAAAAGCTTGACTTCTACTTACAATGTGAACCAAATCGATCCATAAATAAATCTGTAATGTTTTTAATTGTTTTTGTATATACAGTAAGAATCTTCAGATGGTCATGTCAGACACAATTTTTAATTTACAAAATGATGGTCAAAGAAAAAACAAATAAATAATATTAATAGTTAAAAAGGCATTGAAGCTAAAAAAAAATTGTACTCAAAATTGGAAACAGCCAAAGTCACCGTGAGTACATCATAAAGACATTAAAAAGAAACAAAAGACAGATAAAACATATAAGGTTCTCTGATGGTAACATTCGTAAAATAATTCTCTTTTTCTTCCAACGTTTGTAAATTTATACGCAAGCATTATCTATTTTTCGGATTCCTGTTTTTTCTGTGGTCAATGTCATTCACATTTATCGATTATCTGCATGGCAATTTAATCACCAAGGTCATAACCAGCTAGTGTATATTTATGTTAACTACAATTCACTTTTGGTTACACAGACCGACAATGGTGAATTATGGTTGTATCGCTACCTACTGATTGTACTACTGTGAGCTCGCCCAAAGTTTTCGAGATCTTGCCTAATGCTTTATTTTTTTCAATGGCAATTTTATTTTCTTAACAAACTAACATTATAAAATTATAAAATTATAAAAAAATAATTTGTTAATTTAATTGTTTTTCACAAAATGAAGGTAACATAACGTACTACATTTTCCATGTAGATTTTTTTGGTGGTCAAACAGTAAACATCCGACTGTTGCAAAATTACCAAACGGGACGACAAAAACATGCTAATTGCTCTTAGAGCAATAAACCGACTAAAATGATAAAAAATTAATACAAAACGTACCCTCTTCTTTGATAGTGTAAGCATTTAAGTATATTACTTCATGCACATTCACAAAACTCGCATCTCAGTACCTTCAGTACTTTCTTCCACATTCAATCCCGATCCTTGGCACTGTGATGGTGTATACAAATATACTCATTTATTCCAAACAGGTGATATCGTTAGCAGAAGAGTTTAATATCTTTGATGATGATGTGAATAAATATTGAATATCTTTGAAATAAATAGCCAGCTACTCGCACTAAATGTGAAAAATCATAGAAATCTAAACCAAAAACTACCCTCAGTCGGATTGCGTAAGCATATGCGTGCGTATGAAGGCTGTAATGTCTAAATATTCGGTATCATTAGATGCAGAATTGAATATCCTTGATGATGATATGAATAAATATGGAATATCTTTAAAATAAATAGCCAGCTACTCGCACTGAATGTGAAAAATCATAGAAATCTACACCAAAAACTACCCCTCGGTTTGCGTAAGCATTTGCGTGCGTATGATGGCTGTAATGTCTAAATATTTGGTATCATTAGATGCATAATTGAATATCCTTAATGATGATATGATAAATATTGAATATCTTTGAAATAAATAACCAGCTACTCGCACTGAATGTGAAAAATCATAGAAATCTACACCAAAAACTACCCCCAGTCGGCTTGCGTAAGCATTTGCGTGCGTATGATGGCTGTAATGTCTAAATATTTGGTATCATTAGATGCATAATTGAATATCCTCGATGATGATATGAATGAATATTGAATATCTTTAAAATAAATAGCCAGCTACTCGCACTGAATGTGAAAATCATAGAAATCTACACCAAAAACACCCCCCCCCAAATCGGATTGCGTAAGCGTATGCGTGTGTATGAAGGCTTTAATGTCTAAATATTCGGTATCATTAGATGCAGAATTGAATATCCTTGATGCGGAAGTGAATAAATATTGAATATCTTTGAAATAAATAGCCATCTACTCGCACTGAATGTGAAAAATCATAGAAATCTACACCAAAATCACCCCCCCCCCAAGTCGGCTTGCGTAAGCGTATGCGTGTGTATGAAGGCTGTAATGTCTTAATATTTGGTATCATTAGATGAATAATTGAATATCCTAAATGATGATATGAATAAATATTGAATATCTTTGACAAAAATAGCCAGCTACTCGCACTGAATGTGAAAAATCATAGAAATCTACACCAAAAACTACCCCAAGTCGGATTGCGTAAGCATTTGCGTGCGTATGAAGGCAGTAATGTCTAAATATTCGGTATCATTAGATGCAGAATTGAATATCCTTGATGATGATATGAATGAATATTGAATATCTTTGAAATAAATAGCCAGCTACTCGCACTGAATGTGAAAAATCATAGAAATCTACACCAAAAACTACCCCCCCCCAGTCGGCTTGCTTAAGCATTTGCGTGCGTATAAAGGCTGTAATGTCTAAATATTTGGTATCATTAGATGCAGAATTGAATATCCTTGATGATGATATGAATGAATATTGAATATCTTTAAAATAAATAGCCAGCTACTCGCACTGAATGTGAAAAATCATAGAAATCTACACCCAAAAACACCCCACAATCGGATTGCGTAACCGTATGCGTGTGAATGAAGGCTGTAATGTCTAAATATTTGGTATCATAAGATGCAAAATTGAATATCCTTGATGAGGATGTGAATGAATATTGAATATCTTTGAAATAAATAGCCAGCTACTCGCACTGAATGTGAAAAATCATTATAGAAATCTACACCAAAAACACCCCCCAGTCGGCTTGCGTAAGCGTATGCGTGTGTATGAAGGCTGTAATGTCTTAATATTTGGTATCATTAGATGAATAATTGAATATCCTAAATGATGATATGAATAAATATTGAATATCTTTGAAAAAAATAGCCAGCCACTCGCACTGAATGTGAAAAATCATACAAATCTACACCAAAAACTACCCCAAGTCGGATTGCGTAAGCATTTGCGTGCGTATGAAGGCAGTAATGTCTAAATATTCGGTATCATTAGATGCAGAATTGAATATCCTTGATGATGATATGAATGAATATTGAATATCTTTGAAATAAATAGCCAGCTACTCGCACTGAATGTGAAAAATCATAGAAATCTACACCAAAAACTACCCCCCCCCCCAGTCGGCTTGCTTAAGCATTTGCGTGCGTATAAAGGCTGTAATGTCTAAATATTTGGTATCATTAGATGCAGAATTGAATATCCTTGATGATGATATGAATGAATATTGAATATCTTTAAAATAAATAGCCAGCTACTCGCACTGAATGTGAAAAATCATAGAAATCTACACCCAAAAACACCCCACAATCGGATTGCGTAAGCGTATGCGTGTGAATGAAGGCTGTAATGTCTAAATATTTGGTATCATAAGATGCAAAATTGAATATCCTTGATGAGGATGTGAATGAATATTGAATATCTTTGAAATAAATAGCCAGCTACTCGCACTGAATGTGAAAAATCATTATAGAAATCTACACCAAAAACACCCCCCAGTCGGCTTGCGTAAGCGTATGCGTGTGTATGAAGGCTGTAATGTCTAAATATTTGGTATCATTAGATGCATAATTGAATGTCCCTAATGATGATGTGAATATATATGGAATATCTTTGAAATAAATAGCCAGCTACTCGCACTGAATGTGAAAAATCATAGAAATCTACACCAAAAACTACCCCAAGTCGGATTGCGTAAGCATATGCGTGCGTATGAAGGCTGTAATGTGTAAATATTTGGTATCATCAGATGCAGAATTGAATATCCTTAATGATGATATGAATAAATATTGAATATCTTTGAAATAAATAACCAGCTACTCGCAGTGAATGTGAAAATCATAGAAATCTACACCAAAAACTACCCCCAGTCGGCTTGCGTAAGCATTTGCGTGCGTATGAAGGCTGTAATGTCTAAATATTTGGTATCATTAGATGCAAAATTGAATATCCTTGATGATGATATGAATGAATATTGAATATCTTTAAAATAAATAGCCAGCTACTCGCACTGAATGTGAAAAATCATAAAAATCTACACCAAAATCACCCCCCCCCAATCGGATTGCGTAAGCGTATGCGTGTGTATGAAGGCTTTAATGTCTAAATATTCGGTATCATTAGATGCAGAATTGAATATCCTTGATGCGGAAGTGAATAAATATTGAATATCTTTGAAATAAATAGCCATCTACTCGCACTGAATGTGAAAAATCATATAAATCTACACCAAAATCACCCCCCCCCCCAAGTCGGCTTGCGTAAGCGTATGCGTGTGTATGAAGGCTGTAATGTCTTAATATTTGGTATCATTAGATGAATAATTGAATATCCTAAATGATGATATGAATAAATATTGAATATCTTTGAAAAAAATAGCCAGCCACTCGCACTGAATGTGAAAAATCATACAAATCTACACCAAAAACTACCCCTCGGCTTGCGTAAGCATTTGCGTGCATATGAAGGCTGTAATGTCTAAATATTCGGTATCATTAGATGCAAAATTGAATTTCCTTGATGATGATATGAATGAATATTGAATATCTTTGAAATAAATAGCCAACTACTCGCACTGAATGTGAAAAATCATAGAAATCTACACCAAAAACTACCCCCAGTCGGCTTGCTTAAGCATTTGCGTGCGTATGAAGGCTGTAATGTCTAAATATTCGGTATCATTAGATGCAGAATTGAATATCCTTGATGATGATATGAATGAATATTGAATATCTTTGAAATAAATAGCCAGCTACTCGCACTGAATGTGAAAAATCATAGAATTCTACACCAAAAACTACCCCCAGTCGGCTTGCTTAAGCATTTGCGTGCGTATGAAGGCTGTAATGTCTAAATATTTGGTATCATTAGATGCAGAATTGAATATCCTTGATGACGATATGAATGAATATTGAATATCTTTAAAATAAATAGCCAGCTACTCGCACTGAATGTGAAAAATCATAGAAATCTACACCAAAAACTACCCCCCAGTCGGCTTGCGTAAGCGTATGCGTGTGTATGAAGGCAGTAATGTCTAAATATTCGGTATCATTAGATGCAGAATTGAATATCCTTGATGATGATATGAATGAATATTGAATATCTTTGAAATAAATAGCCAGCTACTCGCACTGAATGTGAAAAATCATAGAAATCTACACCAAAAACTACCCCCAGTCGGCTTGCTTAAGCATTTGCGTGCGTATGAAGGCTGTAATGTCTAAATATTTGGTATCATTAGATGCAGAATTGAATGTCCTTAATGATGATGTGAATATATATTGAATATCTTTAAATAAATAGCCAGCTACTCGCACTGAATGTGAAAAATCATAGAAATCTACACCCAAAAACACCCCACAATCGGATTGCGTAAGCGTATGCGTGTGAATGAAGGCTGTAATGTCTTAATATTTGGTATCATAAGATGCAAAATTGAATATCCTTGATGAGGATGTGAATGAATATTGAATATCTTTAAAATAAATAGCCAGCTACTCGCACTGAATGTGAAAAATCATTATAGAAATCTACACCAAAAACACCCCCCAGTCGGCTTGCGTAAGCGTATGCGTGTGTATGAAGGCTGTAATGTCTAAATATTTGGTATCATTAGATGCATAATTGAATGTCCTTAATGATGATGTGAATAAATATTGAATATCTTTGAAATAAATAGCCAGCTACTCGCACTGAATGTGAAAAATCATAGAAATCTACACCAAAAACTACCCCAAGTCGGATTGCGTAAGCATATGCGTGCGTATGAAGGCTGTAATGTGTAAATATTTGGTATCATAAGATGCAGAAATGAATATCCTTAATGATGATATGAATAAATATTGAATATCTTTGAATGTGAAAAATCATAGAAATCTACACCAAAAAACTACCCCCAGTCGGCTTGCGTAAGCATTTGCGTGTGTATGAAGGCTGTAATGTCTAAATATTTGGTATTATTAAATGCAGATTTTTTTAATTGTTACGTAAAACAATTATTTTTCAATATCTGTTTACTACATTCGTGGTACAAGAAAACTTTTGCGGAAGGAATATCTGTGAAAGCTGTGATTAAGACGAAATTACACATGGAAAACAGTTATTTGTTTTTATTAGTAAATAAGTAAATAAAATTAACTAGAAATAATTACTAGTATTTATCTTTAATTGTTCAAGTAACTGGTTACTAGTAGCTAACTTTTCCTCCACAAGTAACTGGCTACTAGTAGCTAACTTTTCTTCTACAAGTAGCTAGCTACTAGTAGCCAGTTACTAGTAGCTAACTTTACCGATCTATAAAATACATGCATTGTTTGCGATTAAACTTTTAAAAAATGTCAAACTCATCATTAGCTGAAAAAATGTTCTTGAAGAATAAAAACATTTTTGACAACTTACCTGACAGCTTTACAATGAGCTTCGCGGGAAGTTTCCCGGGAGTATTGAGTGAGCTAAATTTGATTGGCTCACTTTATAATCCTCTTACATTTGACCAATGTCTGGTGACGAGAAGTCGGCTATTTCATTGTGGCAGAGGGGTGGGAAGAAACATAAAATTGCATCTGTTATTTTTGCATTAAATTTTAAATAAGTTAATCCACGATTTATTTAACAAAATGTCACGAAAAAAATGCGACAATAATAATGAGATATTTTTTACAAATTTTGGTAACAGATGAAAAGTTATTTTCTGAAAATAAAATCCTGTTACCCCTATGGTTTCATATAAAATTCTTCTTTATAAGTATTGCACGTGCATATCGACTTCATGGTTGAGGTACCCAGAGGAATTTTCTTCCCTGACCATTTGAAATTACAAATTATCCACACTAATGGTTAATGAGCTCACTGCAAAGGTCATTTTTGCCACTTTGCCTAAAGCTGGTGAGGCCTAGATATAATGAAATATTCTTGTTTGGGACATGTGAAGCAAAACCCTAATGTATCATTAAATAACACATGTATTGGAATAAAAATTCAGAAAGTTTTGTAATGAAAATAACATGTACTGTATTGGTAGGATTTAGATTAAAAGAAAGATTCAAATTTTGCCCAGCGAGATTAAAGAAATTAAGACTACCAACCCTAAAGCACCGAAAAGTCAATCATATTGTTCTAACTAATGCAACTAGTGGAGATACTACGGAGCCCCGTTAGTACCACAGGCAAATAAATATATTGAAATCGAACGCACGATTTTGGACATCGAGCGCACGCCGACTTTTGGGCATCGAGCGCACGACTTATAGCATTATAAAAGGAAGCACATATACATAAGACGGATTGTAAAGCAATGGATGCTTCATGTGATCATCTGATTTTTTTTTTATTATTTTCAAATTGGTTTAAATTACCGTGAAATTCTTCCTGAGTTGTTGCAAACAGAACATGGGATTTTTTATCCTTAACTCATTTAAAAAAGAAATTTAAATGAGTTTCAACTATTATTTTGTTTATAACGATACTCCTCTTTTAAAGATAAAGAGTTATTTTTGTGATTTAAAGAATGAGTCTCAAAAAGCCGAGCGATCCTCCGCCTATAGGAAAAATGCCAAGAAACACGGGAACACCTGTGGGAGACCTCAATATCCAACATCGACTTGAGGCCAAATGCAAATTAATTTTAGCCTAATGTACCTATATAAAACATAATAAAGGCATCTCAAATTTATTACTATGGAAAAAAAATGAAAATGTGTCATTAGTCATTTTCTCACTATTATTACCCGTTATTCTGAAGAGCAAAATTCACAATAAACGATTTTCGCCTGTGAACTAATGCGGCGCCTATATTGCAATGATAATACACGTAGTTCCGTGTTACATGCGCTATAATGTTGCTTTGTATACCTTAAACTTGTACAAGAAACGCACGTGTATTGACCAATGGCCTGATGATAATGTGGTACTAACGGGGCTCCGTGACATGGAGCTTATAACATAATCACTGACGAAACAATTTATTATCGATGCTTTCCGCTCTCATGCCGTTTTTTCCGAAACAAGGAACATTCTCAGACCCCTTAAAATCACCCTCGCACAACATGTCAACTTTCTTCACATAACTCTTGTCATACAACTATCACGCCGCAAGTTCTGTCTTAGCAGCAACAACATTTTTCCGAACACAGTCTCTTCATCCCCATATCTTCCACTCCCCCAATACACATCGGCCACCAGATATGTAGAATCATTCTGTCTCTACTATCTATCCGATATCGTGCAAACACTTTCACTTGTTCAAACTTCATATCCAACAGTTCATCCCTGATTATTTTTCCTTTAGCTCTCATGCCAAAAACGACTTCTGCACAACGCATTCAACAATAACTTTGCAACAACTCTTAATCTCAGTTGATAAGTCTAAACAGAGACGTATATAACTAAAGTTAGATATACTAGATATTCGTCTCTGGTCTAAATAACCATGGTCCACGGCCTTCTGAAAATCGATATGCATGCATGTTCAACATATTGAAAACTTGTCATATATAATGTATTTTACAGGGATAAATATAAGACAACTCTCATTCTTCACCTTCGAAAAATAACTAGCCATTCTTAATTCTTTTTTTTTTTTTTTTTTTTTTTTTTTTTTTGTATTGATCAAAATGATCGTATTTAATAGTTGGACCATATGTCCGATATACTTCACCGAACACAAACCTTGTCCGTAAGTTATCGTACTGCGCATGCGTACGTGTAAATAATGCCAACCAACAACATGCGTTATTCTACCGTACGTGCAAATAATACTTCGTTTAAAGATAGAGCAAATTGCCATCTGTTCAAACACTCGCTATGTTCCATTTACTTTCACTTCTAAATTGTAGTTGTTTGAATCTCAGACAAGAAATGGAATAGAGGAAAGAAAGTTCCAATTTTAAGAACTTGTTTTATTTTGTCAAATTTCGTGACTAAAAATGGTTTTGTCAGAAAGTATACAAAATCCATCAGATGTTGTGTTTGTGGTGGAAGCCACAGCAAATCTTGGAGCATATATTGATGTTCTGAAAGAAGCATACATATTGCCCTCCTTAGAGTGAGTATATTGTTATCTGATGTCACAATGATAACAACATGTAAAAATGAAAATACTGGCTAAAGGCTTTACCGACTGAGCAACCCAGCCACCTTTCAAATCTGGTCTGATCTATTCTTTTTTTCCCCCCCAATTTATCTACCATGAATCAAAACCACCAGGTTCTGCCCTAGGTATTTCCTTTGGTCAACCACTTCCCAGGGCTGAATGAACCCCCCCAAAAGTAATAGGAAAAGGAAAAATAAGGAAGGACTCAAACATGGGACCATGCTAATATCTGTGAGACAATCTACCGTCTGAGGTTTTCAGCTATCTATCTAGCCCAGTCTGCCACAAGACAATAATCAGGATATAATTGATAAATGGCATGAAAAATCATCTTCATTGTGATTATCAATTGTGTTTTCTCGTAATAGATCATTAGAAGAATAAAGAATCCATATTTTACTGTTTCTGTTCCAGTTTTTAAATAATCATGTAATTTTCCCATCTTCAGACAGACATGGCTGACAATATAAAAATGCAGCAGCCAAACCGAGGACTTGAATATGAGACCTTCACCATTGCTAGTGGGACGCTGTACCAACTGAATTACCTGACTACTTATTAACCTGGTCCGCTACATTCCTCCCTCCTTTTTTTTGATTCAACTTCTTTGAATTGAAACGACCAGTTTCTACCCTGGGACCAACCCATTGGTCCGCCACTTTCCTGGGTCAGATGAGCCCCAAAATATAACAGGCAAGAAAAGAGAAAAATGTAAACGGAACTCAAACCCAGAACCTTCCTATACTAGAGGGACACTCTACTGACATAGCTACCCAGCCACCTATCAAGCCTGGTCTTCTACATATATATTATACCTCATAAATTTGTTTTTCTAATAAATACATTAATGTTACTGTGGGCGATCACACGATTATACACATGATTATCTTTGATGACGTAATATTACACTAACAAAAATTACATCTTAACCCAAATAGTTTAATCAGTGGATTAACGCAAATACAAAGTTACAGTCAGGAACAGCAACTGTAATACGTAAACAATTATCATCTTCAAGGAATTAATCAGTTCTAGAAAAATTCTGGTATCTATATCCATTCGGTATAAAAGAACAAATATTTCATGGGATTTAGGGCTATATCTCAGTTTATAGACCAGGACAGGCACCCCGAAAATACAATCTAGACCTCAGCTTCGCTTTGGTCAATATGGACCTCAGCTTGGCTTTGAACAAATATCATATTTTTGGGGTGCCTGCCCAGTCCATAAACTGATATATAGCCTGCAACCCCATGAAATATTTGTAAAATAATTATCCTTGGCTAAAAAGTTGTTTGTGGTAGTACAGTATTGCTACATAGTGCTAGTGTGTTTAATTATTAGTTAGTCGGTTAGTCTACATCTAATTTTCATATTAAAAAATTCTCAATCATTTACAAAATATGATTTTTTAATTGATTTTGTAACCCTTGTTGTAACTTTAGAACCACAAAGTAAGTACCATCAGTCTGATTAAAGCAAGTTGACAATGCTATAGTAATAAAAAATATTGCTGCTCTGCATTAGAATAGGAACTGAAAAAAGTACCTAAGAATTGTCGCACTAAGATAAACTGATTGGCTAACCTACTCATTAAATAAAGGTCAGTTCGGTCTGTGTAAACTGGTTTGACTGTAAAGAACTTTAAGTATAAAATTTATCTTTCAGGGTTTTTAATGGTGGTCCTCCTGATCCCACTGATTATGGACATGATGTAAGTATTTTGATTTTAACTTTCTTTCTGCATTGGCACAGTTGGTAAATTGGTCCCATTTAATATGTTGACCATCTTGATGGCTCAGAGATAGAGCCTAAGGTCACATGTTAATACCCTGGTTGGGTCGTACATAAAATACTGCTTCCTCAACTAGCATATGGCTTTGATTAGCAGTGTCAGTCAACTGGTCCACATAAAGTCAGGATACCATGACTGTGAGAGTAGTATGTTTGTGCTGATTGGATGTTTAACAATATTACAACCAACCAATCAACAGTGTCTAAACTTTATGGATGGTTTGGGTTTCCATGGATCTTATTGATTTGTTGCTAAAAATTGGCCCCATTCCAAGTCTTCAATAATGTATTTTCTCCAGAAATTGGAGTGAATTTTCTGTTTTCACATCAGCAGTCCACATTTTCAAGGATTTATCTAGGTATTGGGTAAACAACCCTTTTCTAGAAATGAAATAAATGCACACCTGCTAAGGAAATTGATAAGGACAATCTTTCTTGCAAAGGAATACATTAAATAATGAAAGTTTTGTTATATGGGTATAAAATTTATATGTAAACAAACTAAAGTTTGGAAATTTTGAATGTAGCACATAGTGTTTTTGTATTATAAACATAAAAATGATTAAAGAGGGCTTAAGTAACATTTTATAAAAAGACGAGAACATGTATTTAGAACAAGGAATGGATTCCCAAAATTTGTTAGGAGGAAATTTTTTGATAAAGATCGAAAAATTCTTTAGAAATATCAAGAAAGAATGTTCATTTTTTTGGAAGGGAAACATAAACATATTTGCTGGTCAAATTGGGCAGGATTACAAGTATCCATGATGGTCAGTGACTGATATATCTCCATGTTATTTGGGGCCTCAGTGGCTGAATTTTTTAAAACTCTTACAGGTCACAGTGCCTCTCACTATAAAGATTCAAATCCAGCTTGGTCAGATCCAAGTGTGAGAAAGTTTGTCAGTTTGTTTGCCGAAGGTTGGTGGTTTTTCTCAGTTTTTCTCCAGGCACTCTAGTTTCCTCCATCATCACAAAATCAACCCCTTCAATATAAGTGAAAGAATTCTGACTGGAGCATAAATCACCATTACTCCATTCCAGTTTTCTCTTTATCTTTTTTCTGTCTTTTAACATAACTTAAATTATATGATCTGTTTGCTGTTGTTGAATTCCTTTTTGAAATAATTACAGAGCATTGAAACTCTAGGGAATTATGAAAGATTTTATCAAAAATATCAATTCTAAGTAATTTTTTGTTTAAAATAAATTTTTAAAAATATTGGATATTAATAAACTTTCTTCCTGGTCATCAAAATATTTCCTGAAAACTGGTATGCATGCTTATATTATAATCTGTCCCCGGTTTCACAATCATTCCTTAACTAAGATTTTCCTTAACTTAAATCTGGCAAGTTTGAAATTTTAATAACTTAGTTAATTGTTTAGATATCCAGAAATTTAAGGTGTCATTTTAAAAACGTCTTCAAGCTTGTAATATCTGTATTTTGTTTTATCACAAATATTTATTTGTAACTCAGAAAGAGATTGCCAAAGTGTGCTAAATTTAAGTTAAAGAAAATCTTAGTTAAGGAATGATTGTGAAATAAGGGCTTGCGATAAGAATGCTAAATTCTTTAATAATATCTGACTAGATTTTAATCAGTGGTAAGAAGAAGCATAAGAACTTATATAAGTACATGAATGCACTTATCCTGAATAATGAATGTTTTTGTATATTGATATATGTAACTGTAAGACACTACTTAAAAACAGTTACATTATAAGTATTATAACAAATAACAATGGAAATTCCTTCCTTATGAACTTGCTTAAGTTTTTCAGTATTACATGTATAAACAAATAACTATAGAAATTTCTGATAGATTTTAGCTCACCTGGCCAAAGGTTGTGTGAATATGTCATATAATAATGAATGTGTTTGTGTATGCATGCATGAAATAAACCTTGATCTATTCTTTTGAAACAATCTATCCAATCTGAAGTAATTTTGTGTGGGAAATCTTTCAATGGGGTAGATTTCTGTCATGGTTGTCTAAAATCTCTGGTGGAGTGGAATAGACTAATGGTGTTTTATGCCCCAGTCAAGACTTTTTTACTTACATGTATTTTTAGGTGGTCAGTTCTGGGATGGTTAAGGAAACTGGAGTGCCCTGAGAAAACCACCCACCTTCAGCAAGCAAACTGAAAAACTTTCCCACACTGGGATCTGTCCCAATGGGATTCAAACCCAGGCGGTGAGAAGCACTGTGATCTTAGCACGTGCTTTAGACCACTCAGCCACCAAGGCCCCTAAAACCTCTGATGGCTACTCTTACTATAAATAGAAAAAACAAGAACAAAAAAAACCAGCTAATTTGGCTTCAATTTTAGCTTATCTGGCCTTGACAATTTTAGTTTATAACATGATGAAGCATGTTTTTTTTTAATCTCTTTTTTAATAGACTCAGATTCTGAAGATCAATTTTTGTTCTAGTCCAGTTCTTGATCTATTCCTCTGAAACAACTAAATGTTAATAGCACTAAGATTCAGAAGATCCATTATTTTTGTTCAGCATGGCCATTCAAAAACAATGTTGATTGATCACCACTAGTGCTAATAGCTATGAAAACAATGTGTATAACCTTTTTTTCCAAGAAATTTTTCATCGACCCAGTTTCACTGGTTTTACAAATAAAGTGTTATTTTAAGCAAATTTGTTGAAAATCTCCCTTAAAACAATATCCTTGGTTGATTTAGATACCATGTTAGGAATGGCTGCCTGAAATTCAAATGCAAATAAAATGCAAGTTGAGCAATACAGGTGCAGGCATCTTGTTTACTCTTTTAGTTCCAATATTTAGATAATTAGATGGACTTTAAGCCTTTTGTTGGAGAATATTTTTGTACATCTGGCCCCAGTTTCACAATCATTAACTCATTTGAGTGTACACTCAACTCAAATTAGGAAATGTTTCAATGTCAATTTTTACGACATTACACAGTTAAAATTGATTTTCTTTGAAAATTTTCTCTAAAATCTCAGAGACAATAAATATAATTTAACTTTTTTAATTTTTGTTTTTGCCAATAACAAATTATTCCCATTAACTTAAAAAACTTACATGTAGTGGGCATTAACACAGTGACATATATTTGTTGACCTGATTTTCCTGGATTTTTCAAGAAAATGCTATTTTTAGTTGTCCTTAAGTTGACTGTCTATAAGTTTGTTTACAAATATGATTGAATTTAGTGTATATATTTATTTGCTCTTTTTTTACAGTACAGTTGTACATTGTATAATTTGGTGACATTTTTTGCTGCCGACATCGTTCCAGATAACACATCTCGATGTTCCAAGCTGACCACAAGTACCCATGAATTTATTACCTGGTTAGAAAATGTACCGTAAGTAGTAAATACATGTAACTGATTTCATATTAGTACAATAAGATCTATCAATCTTGTTTGAAATCTGATTTTATTCCTGGATATTCAAGTGTTCTTTGCAATTTAACATCAGAGAACAGATGTTGTTGTCAATTTCATTAAATGATTGATCGTTTAGTGACATCATTTAACATGATATTTAATTATGCCAATCATTTTATTACCCAAAAATCGCAAAATCATACTGGTCAAATACTGTAAATCGGGAAATTTTTATGAGCATCTATTTTCTTGTAAATTTTTGAGATGATGATGCAAAATAATATTTAACAAATATTTTGTTTGCTGTGTTGATTACTTCTTCTGTATTGCATTAAATTGATTGGCCAATTTTATTTTTTAAAAAAATTAAACAATATTTCCATGTTTGTAGTTTTATTGGAGGTGGAAGTGAGACTTGTAGTCATATAGCAGAGGGACTTAGTACAGCATTACATGTATTTGATGATCTGCAGGCAGAGAGGAAAAATGTTGGGTATATGATTTTCACCTTAAACTTTTCTTCCTTCAGAAGCTTCAAATATTCATATATGAACATATTTCTTCTTCATTTAAAGTGATTTCTGTATCAGCAACAGAATTCTTTTATAGATCTGAATTAGATTGAATCATTATCACACTGGTTGTATAACACAGCTATAACTTAATAAACAAAAAATAACTGGCAAACTTATTAAAGGAACAAGACAAAGTTGAATAATATTGTAGAACTTAGTTTATTTAGTGAGGGCTTTCATTTGAATGGTCAGAAGCATTGGCATACGGATCACAGCATCTGCTTAGGTCTGAATCACACAGATCCTAGCATGAGAAAAGTTATCATTTCACTTGCTGAAGATAAATGTACATGTATATGATTTCATTGAGCATTTCAATTTTCTCCTCCAACCCATAACTGATGACTTAATATAAGTGAAAAAATTTGTACCAGGGAAAGGAAACATAAATACTTCAAAGATTTATGTTATGAAGGGGATATCAGCTAAAAGGTGAAAGTATTAGACTTTTTTCTTATCTTTAAGACAACAGAAAATAACAGTTATATTGTTCATGTATATCCAAAAATGATCCATATTGGTATACAATGTATTCAAAAGAAAGTCTCAATGGTCTTGACATGAAATTAAATAAATAAATAAGAAAGAAAGAAAGAAAGAAAGAAAGAAAGAAAGATGATCAAAAGTGAGAAAAATACACCAAAAAAATTTTTATATATATATATATATATATATATATATATATATATATATATATTTATATATATATATATATATATATATATATAGATAGATATTTGTAGCGTAAATTTTTTTTTCCTCAACATGAGTAATAAATGTGAATGAAAAATTCCTTTGAACATACTTGTTTGATTTGATATAGTACATGTTTCGTATGGTTTAATAATGTTTAAAATATCAATTTTGTTTTAGGATGACAGGAGAAGTGAGGAAATATTGTATTTTGGTATGTAATTCTCCACCATATCAACTACCAAGTGCAGAAGGGCCACGATATGTCGGGTATACCAGTGAACAGCTGGCTAGTATGATGGCACAGGTACACAGTATTGTTTGTTTCGATAATTTTGATTTACAGTTTAAAGCAACTGCTCTAAATACAGTAATAGCTGTCTACAAAGGCCACTTGGGGAATGGCTAAAAGTGGCCTTTTTGACAGGTGACCTTTGTAGACAGGGTCAATATTCTGAGGACCAGTTACTTTCCTTGATTTGAATAGTGTCTTTAATTCCAAATTTTATGTCTTTACTTTGATATACTCAAAACTTTCATGTTGCCAAAAGAATTTCCTAAAGCCATATTTTATCACCAACCTTTTAATAGCTGACATTGGAATGCCCAGAGCTAGCCCTAGAATTACAACCAAATTGCTGACACTGACTTGACTAATTATAAATTTTCATGTAACATTTCATTTGTATAATGAGAATTGTGGACAATTTTTACATGAATAAATCTGTCTTATTTCGAATTATATATTTTTTGTAGAGGGGTATCAGTTTGACAATCATATCACCAAGGAAGATCCCAGCATTACAAAGACTTTATGAAGAGGTAAGTCTGATAAAAAAAACTTTATATCCTGTCACAGACACGTCAGGGCATCATGTGTCATCTCTGCCTATCACATTTATTCCTCTGTTATACTTCAAGGGGCCTCATTTTACCAGTGATCTTAAGGGATCGCAGTGCTCTCTTTACCCCGATGTTGGAATCCTGCTTAGGCAGATCCTATGATAAGAAAGTTTGTCGGTTCACTTTTAAAAGGTCAGTGGTTTTCTTTGGTTGCTCCATTTTCCTCCACCATTCCTGATTGCCTCAATATAAGTGAAAAATCTTGACTGGGGCGAAAAATAGCATTACTCCACTCCACTCATACCTCTGTTTTAGTGCGATAGCAGGGTTCGCACAGTCTTGAAAAGTGCTTGAAAAATGAGCCCTGACTGGAAAAGTCCTTGAAAATGAGTAAAAACAAGCAGAGTCCTTGAAAAATCCTGGAATTCTGTTAGTCTGTCTTGAAAAGTTCTGGAATTTTGAACTAATCACCCCGAAACTCGCGGTAAAAACGCAGCTGCAACATTTATGATAAATAAAAAAATCATTGATTTATCCCTCTTGTCTCGGTCAATATCATTCGTGAGTCTACGACTTGTAACGGAAGATTTCCGGGTGGTGTTCCAACTACAGAGAATATGACACAAGTTATTTCCCTTTGTATTACTTCCGGCTAGCAACGAAAATGGCCGGCAAATGCGTGTTCAACCGTATGTGGATAAAAACGTACAAATGGGTATCCGAACAATCGGATAACAAATACAAAGCCTACTGCAGTGTTTGTAAAAAGTCCATAAACATAAGTAATATGGGCGAAAGAGCCCTACGATCTCACATGAAAGGTGACAAACACAGACTGTCTGTAAATGCCCTTGGAACATCCGGAACCAGTAGCACTATAATGGATATGTTTTGTAAAAGCCTAAAATGGAAGAATTGGATACAAACAATAACATTACTGGCATTAGCTCTGGTGACAATGTTGATTCTGCATTAACATTACAAGTTCCACCGCCCCCTCCAAATAATGAGGCACCAAAGACCAATGATCATATTATGACAAATTTTGTTGCAAAAAATGATATATTAAAATCTGAGATTTTGTGGACTTTACATACTGTACAACGACATGCATCCTATAAATTTAATGAACATATTAGTAACCTCTTTCAGAATATGTTCCCTGATAGTCAGATTGCTAAAAAGTTTGCTCTTGGTGAAAGAAAAACAGCGTACATATGTGCATTTGGCATTTCAACTTATTTTAGATCTGAACTATTAAATTTAATAAGAGGGCCTTTTGTTGTTTTGTTTGATGAATCCCTGAATAAGAAACTACAAGAAAAGCAAATGGACATGCAGGTTCGTTTTTGGAATGAAGAACTGAAACAAGTTATGACGCAATATATTGGGTCAGAGTTTCCAGCCCATGCTAAGGCTGAGGATTTGGTTACACATTTTAAGGCAGGTCTTGCCGATCTTGATTTGAGTAAAGTTGTGCAGATTAGCAAGGATGGCCCATCAGTCAATCTCAAATTCCACAAAATTATGCAGCAAGAAATTCATAGGGAATTTTCTCATTCACTTATAGATATTGGTTCATGTGGACTGCATGTATTACATAATGCTTTCAAAAAGGGAGCTACAGCCACAGGTTGGGGCATTTCTGACATACTTAGTTCGCTTTACTATCTTTTTAAGGATGCCCCATCAAGAAAAGCAGATTTTAAAGAAATATCATCAATTGCACCTCTAAAGTTTGTTGATCACAGATGGTTGGAAAATGCCTCTGTTGCAGAACAAGCTATTTCTGTGTGGTCACATGTTGAAAAGTTTGTTTCAAAAGCTGAGAAAAAAGAAATACCTAAACCTGACAATAAGTCATATGTGGTAATCAAACAAGCAGTAGATGATAAACTGACTCTAACTGAAATTGAATTTTTCTGCTCTGTTGCCAAATTACTGGAACCTTTTTTAACCAATTTTCAGACTGATAGACCTATGGTCCCATTTTTGTCTGCTGATCTGTCTGCTGTGATAAGATCATTGATGAGAAAATTTATCAAACCCTCTGTTCTAGATGCAGCTAACACTGCAGAAAAATTGATAAGAATTGATATTAATGACAAAGAAAATTATGTTTTGTGCCGGAATATTGATGTAGGGTTAAAAACTGAAGCCAAATTAGGTGAGGCAAAAGTAACTGAAAAGAGAAAAGCCGAATTTCAGGTTCAGTGCAGAATCTTTATAATAAACATATTAAAGAAGATTTTTGAGAAATGCCCCATTGCACATGCATTCGTAAGAAACATGGCATCTTTGAATCCAAAAGAAATGGTGAAAGATAAAACAGCAGCAAGAGAAAAATTTAAGAAACTTATCAGTTCACTCATTGCTAAAAATTTAATTCCAGATTTAGATGGAGATGTAATTTTAGAACAATTTGACCAGTTTATTGATAAAATTCCTGAGATAGGGAGTGATTTATTCACCGGTTTCAATCCAAACAGTGATTCAGATAGATTAGATTCATTCTTTGCAATGCACATGTCGGACCCTAAACTCAATAAGCTACTTGGCATTGTTAAACTGCTATTAACCCTTTCTCATGGTCAAGCTACAGTAGAACGAGGCTTTTCGACTAATAAGGAGATAGAATGTGAAAACATGAAGCAGAAAACCATAGTTGCCCAACAATTAATTTGTGATCATTTGAATCAGTTGGAGGAGTGTTAAACGTAAAAATAACAAATAAACTACTAGTCAGTGCAGCTGGTGCAAGAACTAAATATGAGCGCTACCTAGAAGAGGAAAGACAGAAAAAGAAAACTGCAGAGCAGAATAGAAAAAGAAAATGTGTTCTAGAGGAGATTGAACACCTAAAGAAAAGAAAGATACAGGCAGAAAAAGATCATGAATCTCTTCTAAAGGCTGCTGACGATTTGTGTATTAAGGCAGAAAACACTGGAAAACTAGATTTATTGGCTCAATCTAATGCCAGTAGAAAACGAGCACATGAGAAAATGGAGTCAGTAAAGCAGTATGAAAAACTAATTGATGACAAACTTAGTGAGATGAAAAAAAATTAAATTGTTCCAAGTTTTGCAGTTACTTGTTTGCAGTTACTTTAACTTTTGTTTAAGATGTTCCTGTTTCATTTCATGTTAGAGTGTATGTATGTTGATGTTCAAGACTCTCCTTGTTGAATTCCAGTTCGAAATCAAATAAATACAATTTAAAGCAATGACATTTCTGTATGAAGCAGTGACATTTCAAAACAATGCCAAATGTATGGACTCACTATCGATGGAATTAAACATGATAATAAAGGTAATTTTATCTAATGTGATTTTAAGTACTTGGTGCTATATTTTATTTCGGTGGTCAAAAATGCCGATTTCATAGTCCTTGAAAAATGGTCAAAGAGTCCTTGAAAAGTCCTTGAAAAGTCCTTGAATTTTGTCAGGCATTGGCTGTATGAACCCTGGTTAGCTTTTATAATTTTCAAGTAATTTTTATGATTGGAGGGAAATAATTGTGTTTGAAAATCTCAGTCAAGATTCTTTCACTTGGTGGTAATGGTGCTTTAGGTCCACGTTGAGGGATAGTGGAGGAAAGCAGAGTGCCCTGGGAAACCACTGAGCTTTGGCAAGCCAACTGACAAACTTTGCCGCACTTCATGTAGGATCTGCCCAAGTGATATAAGAACCTAATGTAGGTGGTCAGAGGCACTGTTTATAAACATGCTCTTTAGACCAGTTGGTTACTGAGACCCCTGATACTCTAAGACTTTTTGACATTTTATGTCTATTTTTCATATCATTCAACATCTTATACATGTATTTATCATCATTACATTACATAATTAATTTGTTATAATTTTTATTTGTAGTCTAATACTGGAGAAATGAACATTGGATCTCTGAAAGATTTTACCACAGATCCTAGACACCATATATTATTGAGAGGATACCAATTAGAAGGTCAGTTAAGATACTTTATTAGAATGTGCATGCCTACAGCTACTTAAGTTGCTACCAAACTTTCTCTTTACTTAAAAAGTATGGAAATTACTTGCATCGCCATGAGGATGGTGACTAAAACTGGAATTATGTTTAATGATTTGTTGTCTACAACATATTCAACATGTTATCTTGATTCATAAAGCATTTTTGTGTACATTTGAGTAACAGTAACTGTTTACAACATCAATAACTTGAACACCCTGATAACTGAAAGTCATTACGGAAGTCCCATGCACTTAGAGTAATCGGCGTTCTATTGTAGTTCCTAAATTGATACATGTGCAAGAAGTTGTATGATCAAGAAGGAGATTCTAAAATCAATCTGAGACATGCAAAGTGAAACCAGATTTTTTTTACAGAAGGGATTGGATTTTTATCAAGCTTTTATTTATTTATTACTTGTTGTTCATTTTTGTTAACATGAAAGCTTTGTATCATAACAATTAAATGGTCAAACTATGTGCCAATTCAATGAATTTATTTTGTACAAATGGATTTATAAATGGTTCTGACCAATCACTAATACATGTTTATAAAAATCTGTTATCAATGTTCATTAGAAGTTGCCTTATTAATAGGAATGTTTGTATGCTTGTAAATCTTGCTACCCTTATGAAAGAAAATTATAAAAACATGGATTTTTATGCACCCCTTCAAAGAATGGAGGGCATATTGCTTTGCTGCTGTCTGTCTGTAGGTCTGTTGGTCCACCAACAGTTTCCATTCATTTTCTTCGCAGAGGTTGCACATACTGAAATGAAATTTGGTATACAGATTTATCATAAGAATATCTAGGTCAAGTTCTGCTTTAGGTATGATTGAGCAATTTTTTACACAGTTATCCCCCTTGGACTTAGAAAAATTCCAATTATTTGCTTTACATTCATTATCTCTACAAAGGTTGATCAAATTAAATACTGATATAACATATATAATCAGGTTGGTTGAATATGGTTTTATTGATAATAATTTATAATTTAGAAGTACAGTCAAACTGTCTGAAGGTCTTTATGTTTGTGCAACCTATAATTCAAATTTTTTGTTTAGCTTACACACATCATACTTGATAGATTTATGCATCTCATATAGTACTGGTAGATGACCCCTATTGATTTTAAGTTCAAAACATCAATTTCCGTTTCAATTTCATTTCCATGTACACTGTCCATTATGTAAACTGCCCATGATAATGTCTGTTCAAGAAGGGGGGGGGGGCATAAGTGTTTCACAAACATCTCTTGTTTTTGATATATTTATTTATTTATTAGTTTATTTATTTATTATTAGTTAATTTATTCATTATTAGTTTATTTATTTATTATTAGTTTATTTATTTATTATAAGTTTATTTATTTATTTTTTTTATTTTTTTTTTTTTCAAGATTAAAAGAATTATAGTTTTTAGCAGCATGATTTTTCATTGGATTAAATTTTGAAAAAACATGGTATTTGTTTTCAAGCTTTCTTTTTATGGAAATATTTTATGTTGAACTTTTCTTTCATTTCAGAACGATCCCACAGTCCAAATAATGAACCAGATGTTATTTCTGCTATGGATCAAAACACAAGTATTCAGTCTGGTAGGTAAAAAAAAATTCAATAACACCTTAGGAATCACCATGTCTGGTGATATTTCTCAGAATGTTTATTTTAGATCTAATCTTTGTATTAAAGTGACATGCTGCCTACAACAAACAAGGGCTACAACTCTGAACATACAGAGTTAGGTTCCTTTGATTTAGCTGCATCTTAATATACACACTATTGTATATACACATCCATCAAGTCATCCACCTTGTGCAGCCTACTACTTACCTGCTCATATTTACAGAATTTAAGCTATAACCCTTGATAAACTTATATATAATTTTATATGGGTTTTTAATTAATAGTTACAAAGTCAAGAGTGTAAAAATCTCCTTACCTTAGCACCTCTTACTTTCTAGGTTCAGATCCCAATCAGACCAGGTTAGCATGAGGAAGTTTGTCAGTTCACATGCCATAGGTCAGGGCTTTTCTCATAGTACTTCAGTTTCTCCAACCTTTCAAAACTGACAGCCTTGCTTGAAGTGAAAAAAAAACTTGACTCGCATTAAATACCATTATTCTACTCCACCATCACTTCAAGACAGTTTTATTTTATTTTTCAAATTTTTTATTGACTTAATGTGAAGGCAAGATTCATCATAGTACTTCAGATATCACTTAGTAATAAAATAACTACATTTTGGTAAGATATCAATTAAAATTATTTAAATATCATAATTCTTTGTTTTATAAATGATTTTTAAATTTTGATACTAAGCATACATGTATATTCACACATTATACCAAAAGAAATATGTGGAAATTGTAGCTTATTATCTCAATGCATCTCAATGGAATTTTCTGGTAAGGTTTGGGGGAGAATATATGTCATCACTCATCATGGATGGTGAGACCTATCAATATACATTACATGTTATTTTGAAAGTACATGTATTGTTATTAATAAAAAGAAGGTTTCGTGAGTACATATACAAAACAAGTTTGAATTCTGTTAAAAATAAAACAATTTAATTTATTTAGATACTCATATGAAGCACAGAAGATATTGTTTCAATTAATATTGAGTTTAAATTTTTGTTTCTCATTTCCAGGACCAGTTCACAGTCCATTAAACACAGTAAGAGGTCTGTCTCCGGCACCAATGGATCCAGGACCTTTTAAAGTACCATCAACTTCTGCCATCCCACCAGGTAATATATAACACACATGTATACAACAATAAACATGTAGTAGTCGGTCTGTCTCTTAATTTGTCTCCCTTTCTGCAGGTATGTGGGAGCTTGGATTCGAACCTTCTCCGGATCTGACCAAGACTTAAAAAATTGGTAGTGACTGTTCTTTTGACAAGCACTTTGCATTTAGAAAGGAAAATAAAGGGTCCTTCCGAGAAAACCTTAAAAACCAATGTCTTGTGTCAAGGCAGGTGTGACACATTAAAGAACCCTCTATACACATTGCCTTAAGTGCAATGCAAAGGTCAAAATTTTTGCCAAACTTATACCTGGTGACATCTCGACTATCTCAATATTCTTGATCGGAACATAAAATCCCATTAAATCAATCAAACCTTTCTGCAGTGAAAAGATAAAATAATGGTCTGACCTAAGACAAGAATTGATAAAGTTTGTTCTTATCTTTCTATCTTGTCTGCAGAAAGTGCAAAAGACCTTTTTTGTCATACCCCATTTGTATCTCTGGCATCTGCTTCAGTGTCAAATGTGAATTTTAAAGGGCAACCTTCATACAATGATGTACCCATACTAGCCAGTTCTGTGATGTCATTTGCTGAAAAAGTTGTCTTTTTCAAACCAGGGATTTGTAAAGTTCTGTCTGAAGTTGTTTTGTAATATACAGAAACAAAAGAATTTCCATTTGAAATGTGATTTCTCGACACTTCCTAAACTTTAAAAATAGGCAGTGTATGGTCTACCCATCCACTCATACAGATTTTTGTCATTCATCATTCTTCACTTTTGAATATTAATGATTGTCTGGTATTTGTCTGTTTGGAAATTGCTAGTTTAATTTTTATGCATACATACTTTTAATTTATATTACCAATTCTATTGCAGTTAATACTCAGCAGCCATCACCAATAGCATCCCAACAGCAGCAACCAATGCAACAAACACAACAACATCAATTACAACATCAACAGCAACAACAACATCAAATGCAGCAGCCACCAAACCAGTTTCAACAACAACAACCACAAGATCAGCTTCATCAGGTTTGCTTGTTGATAAATAAAGATTATAGAGAGAAGATTTATATTAGTATTTAGACTATCTAGACTATTTGAGTTAATGTTTTTGTACTCTTGATCATTTTATCTGCGAGATTTCTATGAATTTCCATCATTTTATAGAGAATCATTTACTTATGCAATTTCATATCCAGTGGTTTTACATTTTATGTACAAGCTTTATTGGGTAAACTGGCTAACTCCATTGTAAAAACAATGTATTATCTTAAATCTAGAAGTATTTATTCTGAATTGTTCCTATCTTTTATAAAAAGCTTATTCTCTCTCTCTCTCTCTCTCTCTCTCTCTCTCTCTCTCTCTCTCTCTCTCTGTGTATATATATATATATATATATATATATATATATATATATCAGGGCTCCGGAAAACTTTGACTGGGGTGTCGGACATTTTTTCAAAGCAACCGTACCACCAATGCTGTGTAAAGAAAAAAAAACAAAAAAAACGTACCACCGATGTTGTTATTGATGATGTTTTTTAAAAAAGATTTTAATTTTTAATATCAATTACATTTTAAAAAGGATTGAACTACTACATAGAGCTTATTTAGGTACATGTGGTCAGGCTCATATGTCCACATAGTGTAGATTTTTGTACTGTCGGCGTTGACGACACAAGGTTTGATGACCATCTTTGTTTATTGACAATCGTGCATTTTCTTTTTTCCGAAGTTACATGAACTTTACTAAACCTCATTTCAAGACCTCTTTGATGGTATTTAGACTTTTTAAAATTATTTATTTATTACTTAACAGTTTGCAAAGACCATATGATGCGCGTTGTAGTGTTATTTGATATCTCGCATGGAACCTCTTTGATAATAATCAGACGACCATGACCTTCAAGGATCAGCCTCTGTCAAGCCATGTGATTACTTAATAAACAACTTAACAACAAAATTAATGAGGGTTTAGATGATGAAACAAAAAGGAACGGATTGAGACCATGGATTCTAACTGATTAATAAACAAAAGCCTAATTATTAGAACAGTAGTATTTATTGAAAACGGTTGACAGGTGATAGCAAACAATACTCAAGTAAAATAATGACCGACAAACATATTTAATTTTATGTCCGATTAACTGAATTCTATTATTAACTAAAAATGTCCGACAACTGATTTTTCACATCGGACAAAAATATTTTTTTTCGGACATGTCCGGCAAATATGACCGTTTCCGAACCCCTGATATATATATATATTTTTTTTTTTTTTTTTTTTTTTTTTTTTTTTTTGTAAAAATATACATGCTATAGAACATGTTATATATAAAGATATTTTATGCAATGCTTAAATTCTTGGTTGCATTTATTCTCAAAATTCAACAAAAATAACAAATATTTTGCCAGAAAAAGTGATCGAAAGTACATGCACATAGTGGTTCTGGTTGTGTTAAAAGAATTGTATATTGTTCATTAGCTGCTAATTCTTTTTACACATTTTTACACTTGTTCTTGTTGTATGTAAATTTAAAGAACTATGACTCACTTCATCACTCGGCTCAAAAAGTTACTCATCAATTATAGTTTGAAACTCTTTTTAGAAATTGTAACAAAAACTTCATCTCAATATAAAAATAAAAGTCCAAATTTTTTAAACTTTAAAAGTTTGTGACAAAAAAAGTTCAGATCATAGTAACCCCATTTTCATGGAGATTTTACAGTTGAAGTCTTCCTAGCCCTAGATACATGTACATTTAGGATAATTGTTGTTACTTACACCTGTTAACCTTGTATTATGTGTTACCCTATAGCATTTGTGTGAAATAACTTTTTTCTTCAGGTATAAAATATGTTGACATCAAATTTTACAGAAATAACACCAGTTCCTTTTTTTTCTGGAATACCTCAAATTTTGCAAGTCTGTTTTGTTTTGAAAAAAATTGTACATATATCATAATAAATTTGGGTATCCCCATGATGAATGTAGTTTATAATTTGAATGCAGCACTTCACTTGTAATTAGGTTTTATTCACTGGTTTAAATACATGTAGAATTACAATTTTTTATCATATGATGCATGATAGTTTTGTGCAGAACTGTTGTTTCATTTTGTGTTATACACTGTACAAATAAGATCATAATTATGGTAGAAGCACAGTGAAATTGATTAGAAACAAGATTATATGATGCATGTTAACATTTGTGCAGAACTTGTTTCAACTAGTTGTGTAGAAGCTTAAGTTTCGCAGCTAGTACAACCTAATTTTGACATTAAATTTTGCATTATATGTAAATAAATATATATATATATATATGTATGTATGTATGTATTAACCTTTACAATTACTAGTATTTTCCACATTACCCATAAATCAATTATTACAGTACATTATCTCTGGTTCCGGTCTGTTCTGGAATGATGGAGGAAACCGAAGTGCCTGACAGAGAAAACCACCAACCTTCGGCAAGCAAACTGACAAACTATCTCACACTAGGATCTGTCCCTAGTGGGATTCGAACCCAGATGGTCAGAGGCACTGTGATGCCCTTGGTTAAGGAATGATTGTGAAACCGGGACCTGAAACTTATACTGAATGGAAATAACAGTTTTTCACAAGATTATGAAGTGTCACATTCTTCATGGACTTGGTGTTGTAAGTCAAATTTTATTTGCTTTTAGAATAAGTAGTTGCATCATAGCTCTAAATTTGATTTATGTATAAATATTTTAGCATATACAGAACACTACATCTGCTACAAATCAGATGATTAGACAGGGGATATCACCCAGAGATTTTCCTACACCTAGTACACAGCAGGTAGTATAGTTGTCATTAGTTGTGATTTTGTTTCCATGGTAACTCCTGTATGTTTAGAAATATTTTGTGTTTAGATGTAGATTTTTTTTTTGCAGTCGTCACATCATGTACAACTACACACATCTTATGTTGCACTTTATGTAGATGTGTACAGATGTATAGGAATTTAAACCTATTTTTTCAAATTAAAAATTTAGGTATATCAGTCAAAGGTGAAGGTCTCGAGGTCAAATCTCATATTTTTGCCCTTGTGACAGGGAATTTTGTTTCTCATGATTTATTGCTCTTAGTGTTCTAGTTGTGATTCAAACAAAAAAAAAGCTAAAAGTTTTGCTATTTCTGAAAAACAAAGTTCTAATTAATTCTTGTATGCTGCATAAATTAGCTGGTCTTTAAAGTTTGGTTTTACTTGTACAGTTTATAATTTTTTTTCTTCTATTTAGTCTGATCTGCAAGGAAGACCACCAAATGGTAAGTTGTATGTTCAAATCATGAAACAATCTTGTTTTCCGAAGTAGTAACAGTCTTGTTTTGTTTTATGTCATTAGTTTTTTTAAACCATTAAATCTCATTTTTGTTGAGCCTGGCATTGCCATAAGGCAAGACTTAAGTGTTTCTTTTCTGGTGTCGCCGTAAGCGGCAGCGGTGGCGGCTGGGGGTCAAAATGTGAAAGTTTATGTTAAAGAAATGTATTTTCTACTCAATCAAAAACTAAATAGGTGAGACAGTTAAATCTCTGTGTGTGTGTGTGTGTGTGTGTGTGTGTGTGTGTGTGTGTGTGTGTGTGTGTGTGTGTGGATGTGGATGTGGGGGTGTGTGTGTGTGTATGTGGTCCCTGATGGTTTCCAGGTTATAACTTTAAAACAGATCAGCAAATTTTGTTTTCATACTTTGCACAATGGTTTTGGTTTGGTATTGTACAAATTCACAAAAAAATTCAATTTTGATTATAATGCTATGTTTACTGTAATTTATAGTCCAAAAATAAAATAGGATTAAAAACTGTAAAAAAGGAATACAAATGATTGTCTAGTCCTCTTTAAATACAGACAAAAAACTTAAATATACATGTTAATCAATAAAACAAATGATGTGTTGAGACTTTTTTGTCTATAGCATATGTCAGGGTATCTATATATGCCTTAGTCTATACTGTAGGCTTAGAAAGTCTCTTATTGACAAATTTTTAACTTTTGCTCAATTTCCTTATTTTTTTTTCTTTTGTTAATTATTATTCTTTAGAAAATTACAAAACTTGTCAAAAATAAAAATAATAGCTTAGTTAATCTTTTTAATGTAATTTATTATATTACATGTACTTGTCTGACATGCAGCAGGTCCACGGATGCCACAAATGATGCAGAACAGACAACAGCCAAACATGATGCAATCACAGATGGATATGATGCAGTCACAGAATCCGATTATCTCTTCACAAGAAAATGTCATGACATCACAACAAAATCCCAGTCTGTCACATGTACAACAACCACAGCCAGTGTCATCTACTTTACAGATGACACAACAGATGACACCCCAGATGACGCAGCAGAACCAACCTGGGCCATCCGGGTTTCCAGGACCATCTGGATTAGTTCCTGATGATAACTTGATGGGGATTCCCCAGACCAATGCTCCAATGTCTCAGAATAATCAAATTAAAGACAGAAAGATCATTTGGTCTGGTAGGTTGTTTAAATTTGTAAATCACCTCGATGGCTTGGTGATTTAAAGCACCACCTTACATATTACTGGCCTTCACACCACATAGGATTACTGGCCCTCACACCACCTAGGTTTCCAGATCACTGGTCTTCACACCACCTAGGTTTACAGATCACTGGTCCTCAAACCACCTAGGTTTACAGATCACTGGTCCTCAAACCACCTAGTATTACAAATCACTAGCCTCACACCACATAGGATTACTGGTCCTCACACCACCTAGGTTTACAGATCACTAGCCTTCACACCACATAGGTTTACAGATCACTGGTCCTCACACCACCTAGGTTTACAGATCACTTGCCCTCACACCACCTAGGTTTACAGATCACTGGTCCTCACACCACCTAGGTTTACAGATCACTGGTCCTCATACCACCTAGGTTTACAGATCACTGGTCCTCATACAACCTAGGTTTACAGATCACTGGTCCTCATACAACCTAGGTTTACTGATTACTGTTCCTCATACCACCTAGGTTTACAGATCACTGGTCCTCATACCACCTAGGTTTACAGATCACTGGTCCTCATACCACCTAGGTTTACAGATCACTGGTCCTCATACAACCTAGGTTTACTGATTACTGTTCCTCATACCACCTAGGTTTACAGATCACTGGTCCTCATACCACCTAGGTTTACAAATCACTGGTCCTCACACCACATAGGATTACTGGTCCTCACACCACCTAGGTTTACAGATCACTAGCCTTCACACCACATAGGTTTACAGATCACTGGCCCTCACACCACCTAGGTTTACAGATCACTGGTCCTCACACCACCTAGGTTTACAGATCACTGGTCCTCATACAACCTAGGTTTACAGATCACTGGTCCTCAAACCACCTAGGTTTACAGATCACTGGTCCTCATACCACCTAGGTTTACAAATCACTGGTCCTCACACCACATAGGATTACTGGCCCTCACACCACGTAGGTTTACAGATCACTGGTCCTCACACCACCTAGGTTTACAGATCACTGGTCCTCATACAACCTAGGTTTACAGATTACTGTTCCTCATATCACCTAGGTTTACAAATCACTGGTCCTCACACCACATAGGATTACTGGCCCTCACACCACGTAGGTTTACAGATCACTGGTCCTCACACCACCTAGGTTTACAGATCACTGGTCCTCATACAACCTAGGTTTACAGATTACTGTTCCTCATATCACCTAGGTTTACAAATCACTGGTCCTCACACCACATAGGATTACTGGCCCTCACACCACGTAGGTTTACAGATCACTGGTCCTCACACCACCTAGGTTTACAGATCACTGGTCCTCATACAACCTAGGTTTACAGATTACTGTTCCTCATATCACCTAGGTTTACAAATCACTGGTCCTCACACCACGTAGGATTACTGGCCCTCACACCACGTAGGTTTACAGATCACTTGTCCTCACACCACCTAGGTTGTGAATGTTTGTCAGTTTGCTTGCAAAATGTTGGTAGTTTGTCAAATTAATTGCCAAAGGTGGATTGTCTTTATTAATTGCTCTTTTCTTCCACCATCCCAGAATTGATCTACACATACTTCATATAAGGAAAGAAATTTGACCATTGTGTAGGCCAGCATGGGAATAATCATAGTAAAGGACACATGGAAGATTATTGTCTCCTTAGCAACCACACATTAAGTTGTTTTCATTTTGAGCAAACATTAGCTGTAGGCCTCAAATTGTTAGTCTAAATCCTTAATATAAAAATCAAATTATTATACAATAGATCTACCTGAAGTATTTGATATGTAGTAATAATCTAAGTAGTATAGTTCTTGGCTGTGAGACCCTAATAAAAGGAAATTTTAGAAATGAAAACTGCTTATTGAAATACTACAATATACGTAATCTTACAGGTGAAAAATAAGGTTTCCTCTTGTCAAAAGATTTTTCAGTAATTTTCTCTCTATTATTATTTGATTTATTTACTTTGTAGGTTTACTTGAATGGCAAGAAAAAGTCAAACCTGGTGTACAAAATACGCCAAAAGTACCTAGATCTTTACATTGTCATTTGTCTATTGGTCAGCAAGATCCTGACATGTAAGTCAACTATCACATGATAACCACATAGTTAAAGCTCCATTCCTGATATCAGAAATTACCCTACCTCTGACTAAATTCTATGATAGTGATTGGCTAAATTGAATCACATGACTAACCCAGTATCATTCTGTACATAGCCACACGCGCAAAAATACTGGGTCAGCAAGGCTGATACCGGGTGGGTTAGAGTTACGTCCCCTGTCGCTAACGTAAACGTCAACAAAACAACCTAGTTTTAACTCTTTATATACGTCACAAGTACGTCATTTTGCAAATTTCTACTGTGTAGGGGCGGTTCAAAACGCTTTAAAAAGGACAGTTCTTTATTATTATTATTCTACTTATTTATTTGTTTAAATGTTATATTATTAAATAACATGCATTAAACCTTATTAAGTGATATTACTTTTTGTAATATTTTATTGCAGTCGGATATTTTTTTTATTTTTAATTTCTTTCATCAGCAATATTTCTATTTATAAAAAATATATCTAGCATTGGGTCATCGGTAGGGTAAAAAAGTTACATGGTTTGTAAGTGTCCGGTACAGAATGATACAGGGTCAGTCGAAAAGATACCGGGTGAGGTGTGAGCATGTAACTTATAATATTTCATTTCCCCATAAAGGTTTCTTTTTAGGCATACATTTAAAAAGTTCTAAATTTTAATGACTGAAAACACATTGCCTATAAAGAAAGTAGTTTTATACATGTGATAATTTTGAGATTGTCATGGACATTCCAGATTCTGACTTGTCCAGGACATTCCAGATTCTGACTTAACTAGGACATCCCAGATTCTGACTTGTCTAGGACATTCCAGATTCTGACTTGTCCAGGACATTCCAGATTCTGACTTGTCCAGGACATTCCAGATTCTGACTTAACTAGGACATCCCAAATTCTGACTTGTCCAGGACATCCCAGATTCTGACTTGTCTAGGACATCCCAAATTCTGACTTGTCTAGGACATTCCAGATTCTGACTTAACTAGAATATTACAGATTCTGACTTGTCTGAGACATCCCAGATTCTGATTTGTCTAAGACATCCAAAATTCTGACTTAACCAGGATGTCCCAGATTCTGACTTGTCTAAGACATTCCAGATTCTGACTTGTCTAAGACATCCCAAATTCTGACTTGTCTAGGACATCCCAAATTCTTACTTGTCTAAGACATCCCAAATTCTGACTTGTCCAGTACATCCCAGATTCTTACTTGTCTAAGACATCTCAAATTCTGACTTGTCCAGTACATCCCAGATTCTTACTTGTCTAAGTCATCTCAAATTCTGACTTGTCTAGGACATTTCAGATTCTGACCTAACTAGAACATTCCAGATTCTGACTTGTCTATGACATGTCTAGGACATTTCAGATTCTGACTCATCTAAGACATTTCAGATTCTGACTTGTCTAGGACATCCAGACTCTGACTTGTCTAGGACATTCCAGATTCTGACTTGTCTAAGACATTCCAGATTCTGACTTGTCTAGGACATCCTAGACTCTGACTGTTTTAATGGATTGTAAATTATACTTTACATTGATAACCTGATTTAAAATAAGCTCCTATTTCAAAATTATTATACCTGTTATTCTGGTCATATCATTATGGACTGAAAATCTAATTGGTTTAAATATAAGTCATTTAAAGCTGCATGTTTTTCAGCCAAAATAGTGATTCTATCCTTAGAAATATATTTTTTCTCATATATTTATATTTTTCTCAATTTTTTTTAATTCCCAGAATAAAAATATATTGCATATACTTGGACACTTTCAAAAATTTCAAAAAAATTTTCAATTCTGTGAATAAATTTCGACATGATGATTAAAAATGATATAACCTATGATATATATAAATTTGGATAGTAAATTATGGATAACCATATTGATTTTGCAGTTTATTTGATAATTTCTATTGCCTTCTTTTACAGTCGCGGCCTTATCGACCAAGTCTAAAGTGCATGCTAACAGATCAGTGCTTCTTACTGCCTAGGTTGGGTTCCTGTCTTGGGCAGATCCTAGTGTTAGAAATTTTGTCAGTTCACTTGTCAGAGTTTGGTTTTTCTCAAACTACTCCAGTTTTCTCCAACATCCCAGGATTGACCACCTTGATATTTATAAAAACAAATCTTGACTAGGGCATTAAACACCATTAATCCACCCTACTTCTTTTTCCACCCAAAATTTGAAGACATTTTAAAAAAAAAAAAAACAATGTTAATTCTAAAGTAAAAGTTAATAACTAAAATTATATGAATGTTAAATAATATTGTTATTTTTATTTTCAGAAATACTACAAGTTGGCCTAAGGATTTGATAATGCAGTTGATTCCACAGTCTTTACTAAACTCTCCACAGTTACAGCCTCTGTTTAAAAGTTCTCGTCAAGTTGCATTTCATTTTGGCAACCACAACTTAGATGCTCTTAAAAATTTATATAAAGTCATGGGCACTGGTTTTGTAAGTTCACAAGACCCTTGTAATATTGCTATTTATAAAATATTCAAAATTTTTCTAGTTTATAAAAAAAAATGTGAAATTCAATATTCCCAATGCAAAAGACAGATGAAAGTTATTGAAAAGATAACAAAATCAATGTGCTTATAAGGCTCATGATATTTGAAAATATCAGGGTACTCCAATTATTAAGAATTTTTTTTTTTTAAAAATAATAATATATGTTATTTATGGAAAGTAACAAAATATTTGCAATAATATGTGACAAAGTTTTTTGCTTTTGTTATGTCTCGGAATGTTAAATAAATCAAAGATTTTAGAATGGTTTTAACTGACTATTTAACTGCTACTGGAATCTAGAGATGGAACAATTCCTGTCACTTTCCACTTTGGATATTAGTTTTTCAGCTAAGTCATAATTGTGTTTGTCAATTATTCAAGTTTATATGTTAGCATCTCTGTAACTTTGAAGACAGTTACAACTAAACATGACAGCTTGGTAACTAACATAGCATTAATTTTACTATTTGTTATAATTTTTTGTTTTATTTTGAAGGCTGGCTGTGTACATTTTCCAACTGGTAGTCAATGTGATGTTAGGGTGCTCTTGTTACTGTTCAGTAACAAACGGAAAGCATTCATTGGTTTAATACCGAATGATCAAACAGCTTTTGTTAATGGAATTCGCACAGTGATTTATAACCACAAAATTAAGGTCAGTTGTTATATATTTCCTTCAATTGATCAGTGTTATTTTCCATTTTACTGTGTTTGATAGGTTGTTAATGCTTTAAGAGATCACCTGTAAGCAATCACGATATTTATGTAGTATAGAAAGATTGATGCAATAGAGTCTATGAGTCTCATTGAAAATCTTTTATTTTGTTCTAGGATATGAAAAACATTCCTTACAATTTGACACACGAAAGTGTCGGATATGAAAACATTCCTTGTAATTTGAAATATGAAAGTTTGGGATATGAAAACATTTCTTATAATTTGACATGAGTGTTTAGGGATATGAAAATATTCCTCACAATTTGACATACGAAACTTTCGGAATATGAAAACATTCCTTGCAATTTGACATACAAAAGTTTCAGGATATGAAAATATTCTTCGTACTTTGACATACAAAAGTTTCAGGATATGTTAACATTTTTTTGCAATTTGAGGTACAGCAGAGACATTGCCATTGATTATACCAAAATTTGACAATTGTTTAGTGGCTCTGTGGTTTCTAACTACACCTAAAATTTTTTTACCCTATAATCTTAAAATCCTGTTTATTATATTTCATGTATGACAAGACTTATAGACTCTATTGCATATTATTTTCCCATCACTGATTGGATGTGACATACACAGATTTAGTTTCAAATTACATTTCTTTATATATATGTTTTTTTAATCCATTTCAAACGTCTACTTTTTCCCCTAATCATACCCATTATAATTTTGATGTACTTGTATAAATAGTAGCATTTTGTGCATCTACAATTCTTAACATTAAAAAATACATATTATAACACACATAAATATTATGATAATCACTTTTGACATTTTTTGTATAAAAATGATCTTTTTAATAAAGAATTAATCCTATTGCATGTCCATGCATGCATGCTGACAAATTAAACATTATAAAGTTGCTAAGTCTGTATTTCAAATTTAATTTGACTTAAATAAAATCTTAATACAATTATATCATTGGAAAGAAGAAACAGTTAAAAATAACAAAATGCTAACATTTCTACCATGTAAGCAAAATCCATGCTTGAATATTACTTTCTGAGAATTGGCTCCTGGCTACATGTAGATGTTAAATGCTGTCAAGTGCTGTAGACTTGTTAAGGAGAGTCAGTCAATTGATTCGATTGAATTTAAAACTGTAAAATTTGTTTCAAAGTAGGTGTGGCATTAATTGAAAATTTCTGTTACTATTTAACCAGTGCTTATAAGCATACAGCAAAAGTTTTTTTCACTCATTCACCAAAAGCTTGTGATATCCTAATGTAAGTGTGTAAACCACTGCAGTAGCTCAGTTGGTAGAGTGCTTGCTCTGTAAGTGGGAGGTCGTGGGTTCAAACCCTGACCGGGTCTGACCCAAGACTTGAAAGTGGGTAGTGACTGTTCTTTTGCCAAGCACTCGGCATTGGGAAATGAAAGTCACAAATCTTTCGGATGGGAAATAAATGAGGTCCCATGTCACGGTAGGCATGGCACGATAAAGAACCATGCTGTATAATGCCATCAGTGCAACACACAGGCAAAATTTCTGCACTTTTGCCTATAGCTGGCGGCATCTCAATAAAAGTGAAATATTTTTGACTGGGATTTTAAACACCATTACTCTACTCAACTCCTAATGAAAGTGAAAAAATCTTTACAGTGAAGTAAACTTCATTTTATTCCTTTGGTCAAAAAACAATAATCAGGTATGCCCCTGAAAGGTTAAATAAACTTATCATTTGTAAATGTAATAGAAGAAGAGAAACACCAGAAAAAATACTTCCTCACTGCATGCTGAATAATGAACCCTGGTCTTTTCTTGTTAACCTTTGTGGCAAACGTCTGAATCATAAGACTAGCAGTAACTACGTTAAACTCAATCTTCCTAGGTCTAAGTTGAGGTTAGATCATGAACGTGAAAGAAGGCTGGCATTAATTGACCACCTTTTCTTGTACACAGAACTGTATATACAGTGTACATCAGCTAATGACTGAACATTTACTTTGAGATAAGAACAGGAAGGCAGGCAGTCAGTTTTATTTCCTAACACATGTTTTTACACCATCTGATAACTGAATCTAGTCTTTTCAGGTCTACTTGGAGATTAGATAAGAAAGGATGACAATCAGTCATTATTGCTACTATTTGTTATACACACACCATGTTTTTTGACAGGTCTACTACAAAATCACCCAAGTTCATGCCATGTACATCCTAGCCAACCGTTATCTTATAATTGTGAATGTGATAATTTTCTTCAGTACTTGTTGACCTTTTTTATTTTGTTTGTTTGTTTGTTTATTTATTTATTTATGTTTATTCATTTGTTTATAATTATATTATTGTATTTAGTAATGTTGCCATGGAAATTAGACTTACCCAAAATGAAACAAATAAACATGATAATAATCAAAGATAAAATAAACTTGTGATTTTTCGACAAAACCCATGCAAATCTGAATTTGAAATTTGCAACAGCAAATCTAAATTTTAAAATTTGTAAAATTCCATATTTTTATTTTTAGATTTGAATTTTTCAAGTTTTGATTTTTAGTTCAAAGTACAAAAGAGGATTTTGGTTTAAGTACTGTTATGGTCTATATGTGCAGATTATTGTCCCGTGTTCTACTACAGGCCTTAATGTGCAGGTTACCTATGCCATTTTTCTGACAACTTTTGTAAAATTCAAATTATGTGTCCAAAATTATGTATTCAAAGTTTCTAAAATTTGAAACATAAGTATACAAGTGTATAGTGATGTTGTGAACACAATGCTTTAAGCCATTCATATTTACTATCAGAAGTCTAATTTTTGTGGCATGTAATTAGTAGATTTTAATTTGTATCTTAGCAACAGACTAAATTTATGCAGCAACCACAAATGGGTCAGTTTGGGGGTGCCCAGCCTGGCATGGGTGTGACACCAGGAATGCCTACCCCTCCACAGGTAAAAAACCATTTCTTGACTTATTCTGTACATCAGATATTCTGATAATGATAAAATAAGATAAACAAGCGTTAAAATAATATAATACAGCCTGTTATAGATTTCACTTCTATATAAAGATCACCTGTCTAATAAGATCACTTTCTTCTTAGCTGGGTGGTCTTTATACAAAGGTTATACTATGTATATATGGACTTGTACATTATCTTGCATTTATTTTCTTATTTAAATTTTTGAAACTTTAAAAGTCATTTTTCTGTATGCAGTCACTTTTGTGATCCCACATTTGTGTCAAGATTTTGGTCTTGTTGACATCAGTCATGTGTCAGTCCTTGCAGTCAGTTTCGTGATCCCACATTTGTGTCAAGATTTTGGTCTTGTTGACATCAGTCATGTGTCAGTCCTTGCAGTCAGTTTCGTGATCCACATTTGTGTCAAGATTTTGGTCTTGTTGACATCAGTCATGTGTCAGTCCTTGCAGTCAGTTTCGTGATCCCACATTTGTGTCAAGATTTTGGTTTTGTTGACATCCATGTTTATGCCAACTTTTTGGTTCACATTTTTGTTTCATCGTTGTTTTATTGACTTTTGTTTATTCATTTTCCTTTTGTCCATTATGTTATTGGTAAATCAGAATGTAACAGTTGTGCATCAAAGTCAGTTAAAAATCTTTCCTTAAATGTATTATTCCTAAAAGCTGTTTCTTAAAAAAACAAAAACAAAACTACATAGGACTTGTGTGTGTGTGTGTGTGTGTGTGTGTGTGTTTAATAAATTGAGTAGTATTTAAAAAGTCAGCACATTAAAACCTAAGTTATACAGTAACTATTGTAAAGTAATCTTTTTATGATTTTTAATATTCGTAATATTTTTGCCGTTTTTATCCTCTGCTCCAACAAAGTTGGTGGGGGACATAAAAATGTGTTCTGTCTGTATGTCTGTTTGTCTGTTCTACTGTCCAAAGTGCAATGTAAAGTTTTTCTGTTACAGTTTTTCTTTTTTTTTTTTTTTTTTTTTTTTTTTTTTTTTTTTTTTTTTTTTTTTTTTTTTGTTTACAAGCATGAAAATTATAGATTGTAAATGTATAATAATGCTAACACTATAAAAAGCATATTTATTTTATGTGAATTTAATCAAAATTAATTGTTAAAACAGCAAATTCTAGTACATTCCATGTACAGTATTGAGTATTGATATGCATTTTGATGTAATGGTCTTTAAATATCAAAGGCATCACAAACTGATAATCATTCTACATAGATCATATATCTGTCTATCTATCTGTCATTTATATATGTATGTACATGTATATATACATTATGACCTCTCACGTTTATTTGTTATATTTTTAATAATTTCAAAAATTTGTAATTCATAATCATCACAATCATCCTTGAACAGATAATGGCTCTTATGTCATAAAATGTGGTCGAAGCCAATATTGACAACCTGACATTCTGAAATATACATGTAGCTATGGTCTGCAAAGCTAGATGAATACAATAGTTAACAAGTTCATTGTACTAGGCTTATGCAAATTAAGCTAAAATACATCTTGTTTAATGTTTAAATACCATGATTATGGTCAGCCAGAAAAATATCCCATGGTCAAGACTGAAATATTCCTTGGGCAATTTGGGCAAGAATGAAATGTTCTTAATATATATATATATATATATATATATATATATATATGTATGTATGTATGTATATATATAATTTAGTCTATGTAGTCAAGAATAAGGTCAGTGGTCAAGCCTTAGCCAATACTAATATGATCTTAAACTTTCGCATAAATTACCATTTATCTTTTAATAGATGCAGCCAAATCCTTCAAACACAATGCCGGCTACCATGGCGAATCCTGTTGTTATGACAACACAGCCTGGCAACATGATGAACAACCAGGTAACAGGTTTTCTTTATACTTTGTAATACACAGTTTTTATAATAAGATTCAAAGTCTCACCAGCCCCAATTCTTTTTGCCAAAAATTTAGAGCAATGGTGTTTTACACCAAAGTCAAAATATTTCCATATTAATTTCCCACGATTCATAAAAATTATTAGTAGCAAAGTTTACTGACACTTGTAAAAATAAACTAGTAGTGGTTTTAAAGTACTTTTTTCACAAATAGTAAGGATTACCTTTTAAGAGAATGTTTTAGAAATAAGTAGCCAATGGCAATTTTTGGCTACCAGAAATGAAACAGAGACAGTTAATTATAGAATGGCAGGAGGAGACCACAGTACATGTGCCTGGGGAAAAACAACTAACTTTTATTATGTTCCTTGTCAAAAGAAGAATTTTCAACCAGGATTTTAGAGATATGAGAGGTTGACACTATGAGAACATAGCTAGTTACTTTTAATGCTAAATACCACAAACAATTTGATATCATTTGACCTGATTTATAGTCAGCTCATTATACTTGTACTAATATCATAGACTTACTGATATCATTGGGAGTATTTATGTTTGATTGTGAAAAATAGACTTTCTAACAGAAATTCTGTTCCTTTTTTGTTTGTTAGCAAAAGCTACAAGCAGTTAAAATGGCACAGCAAGAACAAGCAAAAAAGGCTATGGAACAACAACAGTTACTAGGTAAGATGGTTGCCATAGGTAACAGTTATACTGAATGTGTTGCTTATGGCTTAAATGAACTATGAATATGAAGTGTTAACCAGCTTTTTCAAATTGGTTTAAAGAATGAATCTCAGTAAATTCCAAAAGACTGGGCCATTCATTATAAAATAAACATTTTCAAAAAAGGGGAAAAAGATTTGTTGTGAACATGCCTGTTATTTGCAAACAAAGATAGATGAAACAAGAGAAATCATCATGTCTGTCTGTGAAACTTGTGTTTTGAATCATAACTCATTTATTTTCTGTCAGAATTTCTTGAAATTTTACACAATTAATCTCCATGGTTTTATTGATATGCCATTGTGTCAGTCATATAAAGAATATCCAAGGTTTTAGTTTTAGTTTGGAATAAAGTCAAGATATCATTTCTTGTAGCAAAATTTACATGTTTATCTGAAAAATCACATAAATGACATAGGTATGAAAAGACAACTTAGGTCTTTTGAATGATATGCTATTAATCACATACAAGCACTTTGTGACAACAACGTCTTATCTACTCATCATTTGGACTTCAGGTCATTGAGTAAGATAAAGTTTACATGTATATGTATATAAAGACCACACTTAGGAACCTTAGAAATATGGACCTTATTCAGAAGACAGATGGTCTTTATATAGAGGTTCTCTGGTTGAAGGGACCAGAATCACTGGTCATAACATGTAGTTGTCTTTACGTAGAGATGGTCACTAAAGCAGGCTGTACTGTATAGACAGGTGAATTTTATATAGAGGTGGTCACTAAAGCAGGGTTTACTGTAATGAATAGTATGATGAAGGTAATAACAGTCCAAATACATATACATGTATTACCAAATAAACATTTTCCATTGGCAGACAATTCTTCATAAAGTTGGTATCGATGTATAACAATTTACATCAAAATAAGACACACATATAGATTGCACAGGATATTTAAAATTCATTTAAATTTGATCCACATGACACTAGCTGAACTTGTACTATTTTGATCATGTACATGAAAGTCCAATGCAAAATACTGTCATGGACATTGTGTGGAATAGTGGTTGATGTCATAGACCGTAAATGTTGTACCATTTGCTTGATTTGTAAAGGTTACCATGTGGGCAATAAATAATTTTAAAAACCCTTTACAAAACTCAATATGTATTATAAATTAATGTAATGGTGTTATTTCTCCTTGCTTTATATGTTAAAAATTTAATCATTAATTTTTCAAAAAAATTGCTACTCTGAAAGAAAAAAATCTCTTATCTTTTTTCTCTCTTTTTCTACAAATTTGTTTACCTGATGCTATTGCAGATGAGATGTATTTTGGCACTTCCTCCAAATATGTACAATGGTAGGTAGCCCAATTTTAGAACCCATGTTGCTACGGTGAACGGGGAAGCCCATGGTGCATGGCTGTGAGGACTGTTCCATTTAATTTTCTTTCATATTGACAGTTTCATATATACATGTATATATAAATATATATATTACTTAAATACTTTTTTGATTATAATGCTATGTCTTGTGTATGGTATGAAAGGTAAAAAAAAAGTTAATGGAAGTGGATTTTTATGAATTTACCTGAAAATTATTAAAATTTAAAAAAATAAATAATTTAACAACAATAGATAAGAGTCAATTTATACAACTTTAAGGTGTTACACAAGTTTTGAAGAACCAATCAATCATATGATAAAATAATTTTTTATTTTTCTTAAAATCCACTGTATTGATAGTTTCATTCAAATTCACTGTATTGATAGATTTCATTCAAATTCACTGTATTTATAGATTTCATTTTAATTCACTGTATTGATAAATTTTCATTCAGATTCACTGTAATTGATAAATTTTCATTCAAATCCACTGTAATTGATAAATTTTCATTCAAATTCACTGTAACTGATAAATTTTTATTCAAATCCACTGTATTGATAAATTTTCATTCAAATCCACTGTATTGATAAATTTTCATTCAAATCCACTGTAGTGATAAATTTTCATTCAAATCCACTGTAGTGACATACAATGTAATTATAGAAGAATCAATTGTGTTGTTAAATTTTCATTCAAATCCACTGAATTTTTGATTTTCCATTCAAACCCACTATATTGATAAGTTTTCATTCAAATCCACTGTATTGATAAAATATAAGAATCCATTGTGTTGTTTAATATTATTCAAATCCACTGAATTGCTAACTTTATTCATCTATCAAGCTTTTACAATCATTATAAAGATTAGTATTTGAAGCATGATACCTTGGGTTTTTTATTGCTAGATATATATTATATATAATGTAGGATATTGTTTCGTAATGACGATAGACGATGTTAAGAATTGTGGTAGTAACTGTACTTGTTATGTTTGTGGTAATCTTTGTAATGGTTGAGGTTGTTTATATTCATTTTATCATCACCCAACACAGTTTAAGATGGCTTGCATCCTTGCATGTCATTTTGAGGTTGAGGATATTTATTAAAGTATAATTATTGCTAAAATTGATGTTTATGATTTTTCTTAACAGATGACTACTATTTTTAGCTTAACTGGTTATAGCCAGCTGAACTGGTGACTTGTTAAAGGGAATTTCAAACTATAATCTTTTCTTTACCTGCTAGGCCAATGAAAACAGAACTTTGCAAAGAATATTTGTGGTTGATATACATGTAAATCAAATTTTAAATTGAATCTGACATCTTCAGTCTGAATCTGAGATTCAAGATCGCTGCCTTAAGTATAAATATCTCTATCCATTTAATTGTCTTTGTAACTTTTTTTTACCAAAATTTGTTTAAATGCAGAATATGGAATATAAATACAGATACATGTATTTTTTTCTCTAGCTCAGTATTCAGGGAATACGCAAATTTGCAGTTTTGCAAAACAGGTCTTACTTTGTTTCTTGTTGAAAATGACAAAGATTTACGAGTTTTGAATCATTTCAAGACTGGTCTTTGTAATGAAGTATATACCCAATGTTATAGGATTGAGCTGTTTGCGATGTTAATTTATAAATTGGTGTAACACTGATGTGTTATACTGGATAGTAAGCTGTGTGGCTAGATATATGTATAGGGAGTTTAGTTCTAGAACCTGTAATGATAGTTTTGTCTTAGGTATAACATTTTTATCGTATTTAACTTATATATTCATGTATTGTATTCATTTTACTTAACTTATATACATGTATTCATGTAATGTATTCATTTCACTTAACTTATATACATACATGTATTCATTCTTAGATTAATTTGTGACCTTATTGTATGATGTACATGTGGGTACTCCAGTATTTGTGTATAACTTATTTTCACTTGAAAAAATTACTATTTGATGATCTTCCAAAAAAGGTCAATTATAGTAACTCAAACTCAGTGGCCAAATTTTATAATGTGGAGACTTAGGCTCACAGTAGTTGTCACCACCTAGGATTGAATCCCACCTGACCAGATCCTAATCTGAGACAGTTTGTCAGTTTTCTTGCCAAAGGTTGAATGGTTTTCTCTGGGTAATTTTGATTTCTTCCACCAGACAGGAACTGACCACATATCTGAAAGAATCATGACTAAAGCCTAAAACAACAGTACTTCTTCCAACTCTTAACTAGTGAAAAGGGGCCTCGGTGGCCGAGTGGTCTAAAGCACGCGCTTATGGATCACAGTGTCCTCTCACTGCCTGGGTTCGAGTCCCACTTGGGACAGATCCAAGTGTGAGAAAGTTTGTCAGTTCGCTTGCCGAAGGTGGGTGGTTTTCTCTGGGCACTCCGGTTTCCTCCACCATCCCAGAACTGACCACCTCAAATTAAGTGAAAGATTCTTGACTGGGGGTAAAACACCATTACTCCACTCCACTCTTAACTAGTGAAAAAGTAGTACTGTAGAACCATTAACCTGTATCATGTGGGTCATTGGTGAGCCCCCCTCCCCCCTATAATCAGATGAGGGTTAATGTATGAGTAGTTATTTTTGATTTTTTCTTGTTTAAACAGGGATTGAAAATTTCATGGAACAGTCATAATTGTTGTTCTCTATCGTGATCTTGATGTGGAGTTGTCATGGCAACGCATGTTTCTGTTTTCTTCTATCATATTTCTTTTTACACTCTTGATTTAGCACAGTAATGTTGAGTCAACATTAAACCTGTCTTCTTTTTAAAACAGGTTTTAGTTTTCTTTTCCAAATCTACTGGTATATGGTCATTTGAGCTATATTTTTTCTTTTAATCTAAATAAAGTAAACAGCCTTTACATGTAGCCTGTTTTCATTTAAAATTTTCTTTACACTTTACAAAATAAAATATTTTTAAGAATGAAATGAGCAGCTTTAGACTTTTTTAGAAGTTGTTGAAGCCAAAATGCAGTCAGAAAAATAAACATACATGAATTGTTTAAGAAAAATTCTTAATTAGCTGCCATAATGTTCATAAAATTATAATAATTTTTGTATTTCTGTTAAGCTCCCTCTCTTTTTTTGTAAATCTGGTATATTTTAGGTTTTTTTTTATTATAATTCAATTTTTTTTTTTTTTTTTTTTTTTTTTTTTTTTTTTTTTTTTGGTTAGAAAAAAAATAACCTCGGCGATGATTACTTGTAAGATAAAATCTAGAAATAGTTTTTAAAAGTTTTTTTAAGTGATATATATTTGTTTTATTAGATTTTCTGATTTTGTTTTTAAAAAAAAGCTCACAGACAACAACAAATACAGCAACAGCAACAACAACAACAAAGATTACAACTTCAACAACAACAGCAGCAGCAACAACAACAACAACAACAAGCTGCAAATTTACAACAACTTTTAATGAACCAACAGGTTTGTAGTTAGTTTTTAAAAGTATGGACATGTACTAGTGTTTCAATTGCAAGTCAATGAAATCATTGAATTATCCTGCCTTCATTTGGTTTCTTCAGAAGAGAACTTAACGTTTGATGCACATCGTCATGGTAACTTTGGTTTAGGGAATTTTGTGGGACTTTAATCAACCACAACTTAAGCTTGAGTGAGTAAGTTGGTGAGTTTGGTTAAAAGCTGCATTTGCTATTTTAAAGCTATTTGATTGAAAACTGTAAAAGTTACAATAGTATCAAGAGATAATTGAATTTGACAAATTTCTAATGATTTCTTTGGTTGAAAAGCCAAAATACATGCAGGTCATTTATCAATGACGTAAATGAGCCACACCTACTCATGTGCCAATGTGTTTGTGATGTAATCTAGAATGAAACTCATTTTAACTTGTTTTCAAAGTTAATTATTAAAAGCAAAAATTGCATAAAGTTATTCTTTAATTTGATTAAATTGTCTCTTAAATTTAATCATAAGCATTAATTCTGATTTGCATTCGGGTCATTAAGAAATAACGTGAATGGACGCTGTGCACACTTTTTGCGTAATTCACGAAGTGTGCACAGCGTCCATTCAGGTTATTCCTCAATGACCCAAATGAAAATCAGTCAGTGCTTAAATAACTAAATATTTAATAGTTTAAAATTATGAAAATAAAGTTATACAGATAGAACTCAAGGTTGAGATTTGAATCTTAGTGGTAAGAGACACTAAGATCTGAATGACAGCCTTTTAGAGAACACAGACACCAAGTTTTTCAAAATACAAAAGTGCTTTTGTGTCAGCATCAGCATTGGCTTGTAATTAAAGTCTTTGGTAAACTAGATGTGGCAGTTCTCTCTCTCTCTCTCTTTCTCTCTCTCTCTCTCTCTCAAGTTAGATAATTGTGTACCTATTTTTTTCTTTTTAGCAACAAGGACAGCAGATTCGTCAACCCCAGATGATGATGGCCAGGGGAACAGGACCTCTCCCCCAGGGACAACAGGGTGTTATGGGTGGAGCCCAACAAGTTTTACAACCCAATATGCCACAAATTTCACAACCTGGGCCAGGTTCAGGCCCAGGGCCCGGACAGAATATATTTGATGACCTTGACCTTGGAAGTTTTATGTAATACATTTCATTCAGTGTCACAAAATGGTGTTATTTATTTATTATATACTCTAAACTGGAAAATTTCGGTTTTTAGTTTTTATATGAATTTGTGAAAATATAAAGGTATTAAAATAAAGTCATTTTCCATTTACAGATAACTTGGTTGGATTTGCATCAGTGCCATTTTTCATTAAAATTCATAGAAACCAAAATTTTCCTTTTTGGAGTAAACTCTTGTATAGGATAAAAGAGTTGGTTAATTTTGTTGTATTCAAAAGTGCTAAAGTCAGTGAGAAGATAAATCACTAGGTTAATGAATAACCTGTCTGTCTAGATGGCAGAAATGACATTTAAAATAATTTGAAAAAACTTTTTAAAAATATTTTTATAATGATAGTTGGTGCACTTCAACATTTTCAACTCTATTTACTTAATTTATAAGAGTTCCTCGCTCTTCAACCAATCATAAACTTGTATGTATTATTAAATATATTTTACCAAAATAAATGGATATCTGAGACCAGTCGTTCAAAATACTTTTTTTTATTTTCTGCTGAAATATTAAGTTAATGCATACAATGTTATTATCAAACAGATATGATTTAAGTCCAAAACTATATGTCATTAATGTATTTAATTTTAACAGTATAACATCTTGAATATTCATGAACAATTTGGTTAAACTAATAGCACTTTGAATAACTTGGAAATTTATCAGCCTTTTAGTACTTTTAAGCTCATTGAGAGGCCTTACATCTCTGATGAATATAGTTGTCATCAGAAATGAGAGTTCAGGTTATTGGTAAGACTTCATGGTTAAAACAGAATGTCAACTTGCCTTTCATAATTTAGTTTTACGTGTGTGTGTTTGTGTGTCATTATCCATTAATTTCTGTTTAATGCTTAAATGAATACTTGTGAATGTGTGTTGTATGAGTGCTCATTATATGAAATAACTACGTGTCATTTTTGCTTTTCTATGTGATGCATTGTTGATTAATTTAAATTTTTGTCTGGTTTTCATCTTAAACTTTTAATTAGTGAGTGTTGACTGGAACACATTTTGTTTATAATTTGATAAATCACGAAAACATTACAGCAGGCCTGCATGTGGCTCGGGATATCAAGCATATCACCTTCTCAATTCCAAGCTCTATGTTTTTTTTTTTTTTGTTTTTTTTTCATAATAATATGACAATTGACATTAATTTTACTGTAATATTCATGCTATAAACCTGTGATAACTTGCTAGCAGTGTGAGTTTCAGTAATATTCTGTAGATAATTATTGATATCATGTCTTAATTTAATTGTTGCATAAAACTTTATTAATGAAAATAATGAAAAATTTGTTAAGTTTATAGGATCAGTTGTTTCACCTTTATGAATAGAAGGAAATTGTTTTGATATATGTTAATAAGTACTGATACATGTGTATAAATTATGAAATAAAGATGATGTCAAATTATTTAATTTGTTTATGTATTAATACATATCCATTCACTAACACAAAATTGTAACCATCTCTTTTAGCTTGACTGCTGGATGGGCAACAGTTTGTCATACCCCAAGACCTAAGTATCTGCATCCAGTTTTAACATTTTTTTATTTCTTTTATTTATTTTTTTTTATGAACTGAGTGTAGGAACACCCTAGTTTAAATCTTGATAATGTGATTGTGATTTTAAAAATAAAAGCTTAGCTATGTAGAGAATTTAGAATGAATGTTTATAGAAAAAATTTTGTGTTGACAAATAATAACTCCTAGCTACTTATATGTGAAACTTGCAAGAAAAAAAAAACACAACAATGATATAACTGAACAACATGATACATTTTAATTGTCAATGAACTGTACAAATCTAAAGTAATTAAATAAAATATCACAGTCAAATATAAATAAAATTAATAAATTCACAAAATAAAAGTTCAAATTACATCATTTCAGTTTATGTCACATGGTAGTGTATTTTGATTATAGTATAAAATCCTGCATGATTTAAAATCTCATGAGGTAGCCTAGTGGAGATTAAAACGGAAGTCAAGGGCTGAAACAATAGCCAAATATTTTATTTATTGATGAAATTATAGACGTAAGATTTAACAATATTCCAGTTTATCTGTTGGACTTGAAACTCAAAAAAGAAAATTAAAGTTGTGTTACTGGTAAACCATAAGGTGCAACATTTATTAAATGAATTTGAACATCTGTTATAAAACCAAAATGCTTTAATATATAGTCTTATTAATATCCAATATACAGCATAATTTCTCGACCCACCTTAAAGCTCAGTACAAACATGGCATGGAACCAATTTGTTTGACATTGTTAGAAATATAGGGAGGGGGGTGAGGTTAAGACTAATCTGAAGTTAATGTAAATTCAAGTGCTTGTAGGCCCACTTGATGTTTCCTCCACACTTGGTATAAATATATCATCTTAACCAACTTGCATTATATGAGAAGGAGATGGAGTGAAGTGGAGTAATGGTGTTTTGTGCCCCAGTCAAGATTCTTTCACTTTTTGAGACTGTCATTTCTTGGATGGTGGAGGAAACCAGGGTGCCCGGAGAAAACCACCGACCTTTGGCAAGCAAACTAACTAACTTTCTCACACTAGGATCTGTCCTGATAGGGATTCAAACCCAGGTGGTGAGAGCAATGTGATACATAAACACGAGAAAAAGATGGGGAGAAAACAAATCCAAATATCCTTCAAATATGTTTATCAAATTGTTTTATTTAATATGTTAGAGAAAAGGGTTTTTTTTTCTTCACTTTTCATTTAAATACTGAGTATAAATGTATTTATATAAATATTTCATTTGTATATATTGAAGTAAAGAAAAGTAAACAGAATAAAATCTACTAAGCATAAACAATAAAATAAAAATAACCTATTGCTTAAATTGCACAAAAATTTAAAATACTAACCAAATATTTAAACTAAAAACATAAGTTAATAACTTAATGTAAAATAAAACTATTGCAAATTTAATATATATACAGTCAAACCTGCCTTAAAGGCCACCTCTCTATAAGGGCCACCTGCTTATAAAGACCAATGAAATGCTATCCCAGTTGCGCTTTCATATTGTTTGAACTTGTATATAAACGCCACCTGTCCATTAAGGCCAATTGTACTAATTCCCATGGGTGGCCTTTATAGATAGGTTTGACTATATATATATATATATATATATATATATATATATATATATATATATATATATATATATATACAAACTGATAATAAACTGTGATATGTTAAACAAAAAATCATTTATAATAGATAAAACAATTATTTATCATAACAATATCATAAATTAAAGACAGAGTTTGTAGGCAGGCAGAATTTTGGCAGAGTATATAAATATGGAGCTATATATTAGTTTAGGTTTAAGTTTCTAGCATCAAACCAAAGCCTATCTTGTATCACAGGAGAAACTTTGTGCAAAATGCATTCATTTGTAACCACCACCACCCCCCCCCCAACCAAAGATGGGACATCAGTCCATCAGAAAGTTATCCCTTGCAATTCATTTGGCTCATAGGTGGACTGTAGCAATGTAAAATCAAAATATTAGTGCTCAAGGACACACCAGTGCAGCTGGGGATTAAACCGACAACCTTTAAATCATGAATTTATTACCTGCCACATCTCTAAATTTTATGTTTGAAAAATAGATAAAGATGATGGGGGGGGGGGGGGGGAGAATATGAAAACCCACTTCATTGATCCATATAGAAATATGTGTATATGATGGTAAAAATCTAACTCAGTACACATTTAAATGTATAACCGATTTGCCTTATTAGAAAAATTTGGGACTTCATATCTATTTACTCTGCCAAAAATCTTCACACATTTTACAGATGTGTTAGCCATGTATTTTTTTAATAATAACAACAAACATTTACAAATTAACAACACTGGTGGCAAAAACTCGAAAACTAAACAAGGATTTCTACAGCCAACCAGGAAAGACATTAAAAAAACTTGTCATACAATAAAAATTTACCCGTGCATCTACATAATCACAGTTATATGAAGAGAAAAATTCAAACATAAAACAATGCATCAAAGCAGAAATAAAACTTGCCTTGAAAATTCAATTGGTCATAATGAAGTGTTTTACACCCAAGTCAAAGAGTTGTCAATGTTCATGAAGACAGAAAACTACTGATTTTGTGGCAAGCTATCTAACAAACATTTTTCAGTTTATGATCTGCCCCTGTAATTTTCAACCCTAGATGGCAAGTCAGTCTTGTGATCTGAAAGTCTGTGCTTTTCAATACTTTGCCACTGAGCTGCCCTTCTCAGGTTGAAAACTAACCATCAGATTTCCTATGACTTTTATAAACCAGTAACTTTTTGCAATCATGTCACTTTGCCAGTAAAAATTTTGTGCAATTTGCCAATTTCTGTGAAAAAAGAGTGGTCATTTGAGAGATTCATTGCTCCTGAACACAGAATTTTATTTTCAGACTAGAAGATTCTTTTTAAAACTGACCTGTTAAAGTCCAGTGGGTCAAAAATAGATTTTTTGTGCCCTGAAATTGAAGAAGAATCTGTAACAAATGTGTATATAACATTTACATATTCAGATGATGCTATTGTTTCAATATAAAAAATAAACTGAAATGTGCATAGAAGGAAAAAAAGGAATAAAATAAGTTTCTTTCTAGTTGAAATATATATATTTCATCAGACAAAAATTGAAATAAAGATCCAGCTGAATGTAAGAAAATGTGAGCGCTATTGAAAGAATCTCAGAATTTCTAAATACAGATTTGATTTAACTGAAATTTTATTACATCAGATATCCAAATTCAAACAGAAAATTTCAATGTATACGTTTGTATTTCTTTTCGTGCCATTTGGCAAACTTTTTCCAATAAATACAGCCTGAATTAACTCAAACTTGATATTAATAAAAATTTCCCATGACTCTTTATAGCATATTCTAAAGTGGCAATACACACACACAAACATATTCATGTTTGTTCAAACTTTTTCTTGTGTGTAATTCAAATATGCATTTCATTAGATCCAAACTTGAGATTTATAAGGAATAAATATTGCTGAAAGAAAAAAAACAGAGAAAAAGTGAATCTGTCTACATGTTAATACCAACAGCCAAACAACATCTTATAAGTCATATTTATCTTAAAATCATATTTTAATGTTCATGGGGAACAAATACAAGAATCAACATCAACAGAAAGTTTCAGTCCGAGATAATTAAAAGCCCAATATACATCTTAAAATTCAGATCTCAATTTTACAGAAAAAAAATAACCATTAAAATTCTTTAATGAAAAAATGCAACAAATATAAATTACTGTTACCATCACCAAGACTTGGAGCTCAGACCCTAGGAAACCTCAAAGAAAATCTTTCATTGTGAGGTAGTTGGATTTTAATACTAACTTTATTATAAAATAAAATAATTTACAAGTTATAGGTATTACAAAGTCTATATGTGCCACCATGCAGTTAGAAAATAAGTTTTAAAAAGCATACATTACATTACACAATCATGTTATACAAATGACTAAGTATTACAAACTAAATGGTCAAAATTTGTCTAACTGGAGAAAGTTTTTAATACTGTAAATCAGAAATTTTCATACGCATTTTATTTTTACATAATTTCACAAGAGTAATAAAATGAGAAAATAAAACGTTTGTGAATATTTTTATTTTGGTAAATTTCCCTTGCATTTGCAATGACCATCATTCCATGATGCAAAAAAGTGTGCAAATATCTGAAATGATGATACACTCATGAAAATAAACTGAACACAAAATTTTTTACTGATTTTCAGTACAGAACACTAGAGAATTTGTTCAACACTTCCTATATACATAATACACTACATATATGCCATCTAATTTGCATATTTCACAAATGATGGACCAAAAAGAAAAAAAAAGCCCAAACACTTATTTCTACAGGCAGTTCACAATCTGATGGCAAAGTGTTGATAAACACGGATGAGTCTAAACATGAACAGGTAATATCAGCATTTAACTCTATGTATACTTAACAACTTCTCAAGCTTTATTTGTCAAAACCACCCTAATATTAAAATGGACTCGTTGTATACCTTGCCATCAGGTCCCACCTTTTCAAAATTCCATTAGCTCAACCAGTTGGTAATTATAAATTCATATCTAGTGTATTAGGCAATATTTATGAAATTTCTGCTCAAAAGTTAAAACATGTACATACAATTGTTTTAATCAAATGTAGTTACCATAAATCAATTCAAAACTATATCTCATTAATAAATATTTTTAATTTTGACAACATTTTGAATTTTCACTAACCATTTGGTTAAGCTAACAGAATTTTAAACAACTGGGACCAGATTATAAATGACCTAAAATACATTACATACATAGCTGCATATTTTAACAGGTTTTCGTAAATAATAACCTCTCATTATAATATTGCCTCCAATGCCGTGTGTGTGTGTGTGTGTGTGTGTGTGTGTGTGTGTGTGTGTGTGTGTGTGTGTGTATGTGTGTTACTTTTGGTGTTGCTTGTATAATTCATAGTTATTTTCCCTACTAATCAGATATTATACAATTTCTAAGATGTTTTAATCACCCAAAACCATTTCAAATGCTAGTAAAAATAATGGAATGTAGTTCTCTCCATGTTAATAAATGAGAATGTTTTCCTGAAAAAAAACAACTTCTCTTTAGATATTCAAATTACAATTTACAAATGGAATAATTCCTTCGTCAATATTAACTGTACCCTTAACAACAACAAAAAAAAAAAAAACCCATCTATGTAATGGCAGCACACAGAGAAAAAAAAACGTCATGTAAGATTTTTAAAGCTCCACGAAACAAAACAGACAAAAATTTATAACAACACATTTAGTACTGATTGAGCGACAAGAGCTGTCAAGAAAAAGAAAAAAAAAACAAAACTGTGTAGATCATCTGTACATCAAGTCCACTAAAAGATACTGTCAGAAAAACAACATAGTCCATCAAATGGACGGCATAACAAAGCTGTACATCAAGTTTTTTAAACAACTGTCAAAAAAAAAACCAAAAAACCAGTATGTGTCTGCAAATATAGTCCATCAAACAAATGCTGTCAGAAAAACAATGCAGATGTAATAAAAACGACATAGTTTGTCAACACATATAGCCAATCAGACTAGCGCTGTCAGAAAAACAGTGTTACTCATCAGCACATCTTGTCCATCAAATGGACATCAGAGCAAAGCTGCACATCAAATTCATTCGACAACAGTTCTCATTAGAACATCATTGCTCACATGCACCTCTAGGGGGTGTTTATATGAAGACAAATATGTACCAAAATTTCAAATACATATAACAATACTGAGATTTCAATTCTAACAATATTAAAACTCAATTTTTTAATACCTCTGCCAATTGCAACTTAGGTAGAATATTCTTTTTAATGTCAGTACTAGAAGCAACTTACGTCATTCTTTACATTTTAATGCCAGTAACAATTTCTGCTGATAGTAATGACCAGTTACTTTGGTCAAAATCAGATACATTGCAGTGCATGTATTTTCATTTCACTTCTTACTCAAGGTCCAAAAAGAGAAACTTGACATCTTGAAGAGGATATCCTGGCATCGAGACATATACACAGTAATATGTTAGATTACCAAATATGAGCAAAAAAAAAATGACAAGGAAAGTAGTAAAATTACAAAATGTAATTCCATAGAACTAGAAAAGAATATTAACTGTTGAGAGAACAGACAAGTATAGGCATTCTGTAAGGTGCACAACTGCAAAACTTCAGTCTTAGTTAAGTCCTCCTCATTCAGTCATTCATAACAAAGAAAAGTTTATATATACATATATATATATATATATATATATATATATATATATATATATATAAAAGAATTTATGTTTTAAAATTTCAAACTCTAACAAACAACTAAATGCATAATAACAATATCTGGAAAAAAATATTATACAGGAAAAATGCTGAGGGTTTTTAATGCTATCCAGTGAGCTTAATCATGACTCAAACATTTTTTTTTCAAAAAAGTAAAAATGCTTTGATTCCATGATAAATATTATGTTCTGCAAGCCTTCATCTGTTCTGCCATCCATATACAGAATTTAGCTGGAATATTTTGCTGGAACAAGTATACTTCATTATCTAATGATGCCACAGCCTGGACTGGAACGGACTTGTCTTTAGTTTGCTGAAACTGTATCAGATGCATCTCCAGCATGGTTTTTTCTATATCATAAAACATGATATTCTTCTTCTTATCCTATGAGAAAAAATGAAAATATCAAAATTTTGTTACATTGTTTGATAAAATGTTTTCTCTATCATTTTACTGAATTATTCTGAAAAATCCTTCTCATATTTTTTTAATTAATATAAGTCCCATATAGTCACAAGCATTCAAATACTACAGTACTTTTTGTTTTCTAGATCACAAATACATGTATTAACAAGTAATTGCTACAATTCTGAAAAGTATTACTGGTGTTTCAAAAAAAGGGTATCTTTTAACACAACTTACCCATAAAAAACAGTGACCCATAAAAAAACAGTGATAAAACATACAGTATCACATTTAATTTGTATACTTCATCCACCAAAAACTATAACAAATTTATTTCAATGCCTTTAGCTATTGGCTTAGCATGAAATTAACCAAACATATAGGCATTAATGCCAACTTTCATTCAATGGATTATAAACTATAAAAGTATTTATGTACAAACAAGCTAAGAAGATAACACTTGATTTATGACATACATGTACTTACTTCACATGCTATATCCTTCGTGATTGAAGTACCTGCTAGGTCCACTGCGAATGCTCTCTGAGTTGGATGACATTTATCAATATGTTTGCAAAGAGACTGCAAAAGCTTTATCTTAAGAAAATAAAAAAAAAAGATGTCAACAGTTACAAGCACAGTTATTCATAGTTTATACAATGTGCTTATAGCAAAAAGTATTAAGACAGAGGTTTTAAGGTCTCTTCTTGAAGCCAGCGTCATTTAAGGATTGAATGTCATTTTGCATGTTGTCATTGAGGTATGACAATATCAGACCACGTTCAAAGTAAGTGAATCGCAAAGCGATTCATGTAATTTTAAACGTGGTCTGATGTTGTCATACCTCAATGACAACATTCAAAATGACATTCAATCCTTATGTTTACATGATTTTTACCCACAAAAAGGTAATTTTAATTTTCCGAAAGTCAGTGTATTAATGTGGTTGGAAACACTTAAAGCGAGATAACTCTTATTGTTAACCATATAAAGAGAACAGCCATATTGATTTGTTTCATTGCTTGGGGATCGTAAAATATAGTTCCGTAAGTAAAACACTTTTGAAAATTAAATTGTATTTCTCCATTTTTGACTAAACAATAATCTGTTTGGTAAGATTTTACTATGAATATGATTTCTACATTTGTTACCGCTTGTAAAGAGGGTCCCTACAGTCGCCGGAAAAATTTATGAATGAACCTGTAGAAAATTATGAATGAATAAGTAGTTCCTTGGTGGTATGTATTCCTTTGCCATTCGCTGTACATCGAAAGCGGATTGGCTGAAGATATAACTGACATATTGCTTTATCACAGAGCGCGTGACACACTGCTGTCATCGAAAAATTAACGCAATGGTTCCAAAGAGATTCAAATAAGGCAATGCATTTGTAATGTAAACATTCATATTTTAAATTGTCTTAGTGCATGGTTTATGCAGCTTATGTCGCATGCACCAAATAATTTATCTATTGCCCCATAGACAGAAAAAGAAGAGGCCCATGGGCCTTAACGCTCACCTGAGGAAATGTCCAAAAACTTGCAAAGAACTTAGTTACAAAAACTTTACAAAATTCCTCAAGATTGGAAATCCAGCAACAATTAATTAGAAATATCTAATCACATTTCCTTTATAAATAGCTTATATGAATAATTTCCAAATGATGATTTTGACCTTGAACATATAAACTTGAACCTTATATCAAAATGGTCGTAATATCAATACCTACAATATTCTAATATACATGCTTGTTAATGGTTTTCAAGATATTTTACAATTTCAATCTTCTTCTACAGCTATGACCTTGACCTTTGAACATATGATCTTGAACCATATATGAAAATGATCGTCATTATCAATACTTACATTATTCTAATATATATGCCTATACAAAAAGTTCATGGTTTCCAAGATAATTAATTTCAGTATACTTATGCAGCTATGACCTTGACCTTTGAACATATGACCTTGAACCAGATATGACCCTGAACTTTCATCAAATGACCTTGAACCATATATCAAAATGATTATCATATCAATACCTACAATATTCTAATATAAATGCCTATACAAAAAGCTTATAGTTTTCAAGTTAATTATAAATGCACAACTTACTATTTATAAGCAAAAATAACATTTCAGGGGCAACAACTCCTACATTGATTATCATATAGTAACACCAAATTTTTTAAATTTTGTCATGGGGAACATTTTAACAATGTTTTGAATATATATATCTCTTAATATTTGCAAGAAAATTGCCTAACTGCATAAATCACAAATTAGGTCATGACCATGATTTGTGACCTTGACCCTAATTTTAAGGTCATTTCAAGAAAAAGTCAAAACTGAAAACCCCATGTCATTATCTGTTCAAATAGTCAAGTTATAACAATTTGAAGCCATTTTACGAAATTTTTTAAATTAAACGCAAAAATGTGTTTCGACCAAATTTCACGAAATGAACAAACTTAAGACCCTAGAGAAGCCAAATATCACAACAGATTTTTTTCTCCCATCATCGGTTTCGGAAAAGAAGATTTAAAAAGACTTTTGGACCCCTAGGTCACCTTGACCTACTTTTGGTAGCCATGGCAATGCCATGAACAAATCTGAATTGCACCGGCCCATATATGCTTCTGACCAAGTATTGAAATCTGTCCATCAGTTTTGGAGGAGAAGTAAAAAATTAGTGTTAACGAAGCACACACGCACCCACGCAAAACACACGCGCGCCATGCCATAAGCTCACATGACCTTTCAGTCAGGTGATGAGCTAAAAATTACAATTAATACTTAAAGGAAATATCACATGTTTATAAAGTGTGTACTTCAAAATATGTACATGTACCATTAACCCTAATTATTTCAAATTTGAATATCTCAAAAATTGAGTCAAATATCTTGAAATTGAATATCTAGAATTTTTCATGAGTAAAAACTGTGTTAAAAGTTAGACTCAATTATTTAAACAATTATAAGTATTGTTATCTATAAAAACACACACCCAGATGCAAGCTTCACCATGCCATGCAAATCCCTCCATTATATTTAGTGGTAATGATGAAACAGAATACTTGATTAGTGTTATGGTTTTTTTTTTCCTTTAATTTTTTTTCAGGGAAACACTGGTATGGGGACCAATATTGTTAGATTGTTAGTTACTGATGTTGGAGACCCACTGCCGCATTAAGAAATTAGTATCAATCTTCTTCCTCCAAGCATTACAGTTTGTTAATTCTGTGTTGCTGGGTTGTTATGGCAACAGACACTTAACATTAGGTAATGTTAATTCAAAAGAGTCTAAATATATATACATATATAAATTGATGACAAAAAAAAAATGTTTTTTTTGTTTAAATGAATATGAAAAACAAATGAAGTGATTTCTGTGACTAAGTGTTTTAATGTTTTGTTATAAGATATGTTGTTAGAACAGCAAAGTTTGTCTGCACATCTGAAACCTCATTAAGTAACTGACAGACTCCCTGAGGAGTATCAGACTGAGTGTTAAAAAAACGATGAAATATCTGTTTATAAGAAACCCCAGTGTCAGACATTGTCATTTAGGCAAAAGATTTAAAAAGATAATGGTGTTAAGTCACAAGGTGTAATTTAGATGGTAGATGTATGACTACTTGGGAGTTTCCAGGATACATATTCCTTCATATGTTTGTATTGAGCGATAAACACTGCTATGTTACAAGGCTGACCAGCATATTAATTCAATGTGACAAATGATTCAGAAATTGACAGATCAAAATGATTCAGAAATTGACAGATCAAAATGATTCAGAAATTGACAGATCATGGCTCTAGAAATCTATATACTAGTAAGGTTTTATAACAACTTTTCTGTATTCCATAACATAAGATCTGTGTACATGTAATATTATAGATAATATAAAACAGTGACTTTAGATTGGGAAAATTACAAAATTTGGAATTGTACATATAACATGTAACAAATGATGTTATGACATATTGGTAATGAGATCCTAATTACAAAGTGCTGGAAAAATATATATATATATAAAAGTTTAATGACTCAAGACTGTTCTATGCGACTTAATTTCATCTGCTTAAACAATTTCCTTGTATACTTCAATATGTAACAAATCTCTGTCTTCTCTTTCATTTTGGAAATTGTTGTAAAAATTTAGTAGTTTTCCCAGTGGAAACTATTGGTAGTAATTTGAGGCAAAATATCACAGTGATGTTTTTTTTTATTAGTATTATTTTTTATTTGAATTAACTTTTAAAATGAATGAATAAATTAAATCCTGTGATGGAGTTCTATCTATGGTTTCTGTACAAAACCCCATTCCACATGCATGTCAGTCAGTGATATTTTAGTCAGTAGGTATAAAATCTGTGTAAAAAAAACTTAATTTTTCAGTTTCACAAACTTTTCTTAACTCAAATTTTTCTCAAATCAAAAATTTGTCTTAAATGATACTTTTGAACAAGAAATGAATACAATAATAATATAAAATATATTGTTCTGGCATTAAAATCTTCTTGATAGTTTTAACCAAATTTATAAGCATCATAGAAACTATTAATAGCTATAATCTATTTCGACTAGCATGCCAAATTACAGGGTCCAAAGGCCATCAGAATTTTTACTGTTACTTGAGACAGAGAGTCCCATTGGCTTTAGAATTTTTAGGACCCAGGTTCTTTTCATTCATAAATAAAATTGCTTATTGATTACTAAGTATTTTATCAAAATCAGCATTTTTGAAAACTGTTACTTAAATGGGTGTTGATTTTAATGGAAAAATGGGTTCTAATTAGCATATTTAGTGCAAAATATATCATGCTGATATATTGATATCATTTAAAAAAAAAATTTCTTGATAAGAGAATACAAGTTATTTGGGCCAATCAAGTTTGTGCCTGAACCAGCAACTTATTAAAAGTTCATGCACTTTGGTCCGTGTTTCATCCCAGGTGAATGTCCTGATTTGCTCCAAATCTCCTAGGAAAAAAATCTTTCAATATTCCCTGGCAGAACCTAATTATTGTGAAAACTACATTAAACACTGTAAAAATATATGTTCATAATATAAGCAGTTTGGATTGATTGATTTGATGGGGTTTTACATCCCAGGCAAGAATATTTCACTTATATCGAGACAACACCAGCTTCATTTGAAGTGGCAGAAATTTTTACCTTTGCAGTGCACTAAGGATAATGTGAAAGGGGGAGTTCCTTAATGTGCCTTGCCTGCCATTTTAGCAGTTAGTAAATGATCTTTGTAATAAACATCTAGAAGAACAGCATAGCTCTACCTGCACAACTAATTAATTGCATAACTTGGAAGCTCAGTCTGATGATAATGTTCAAGCTAATGCCAATAGTATAACTTAGGTTTTTTCTGTACTTTATGTGCATGATGTAAGCAAGTTACCATACTTAAACAAAAATAATGTAAAAAAAAATCTGAGTTAAGACAAGATTGTGAAACTGGAGGTTAGATCAAGTGATATATATATAGTTGTACTTACAACTTATACTATATTGTATAATCTAGAAATTTGATTAATAAACAGAATAAAATTACACTTTCTGTCTGAAAACAAAAACCAATTTCTACATACAGATATAAGAAAACTTCTGCAAATCATTATAGACTGAAAAATAACACAGGCCCCTGGTAACAGACAACCAAACTTATCCAGTCCTAAGGTCTCAGACCACTTTCCTTGGACCACTATATTTTTTAGCTACTGGACAAAACATAAAGAATCGGTAAAATTGTGTACAAATAAATGATAAAGTAGCAAGTAACAGGCACAGGATTTTTGTTTTGTATCAGCTGATTTCAAAATTTCCTTTTTTAAAAATGTAAGGTCTTGCTTGGCCTTTTATCTTTTTTTTTCTTCTTATTACATGTATTATTAATATAGATCATATTCAATGTTTTAAAATGAGACATTTAAACAAGAGGCCCAAGATGGCCCTAATTTGCTCACCTGAGTTTAAATGTAACTGGTTTGTCTTGATAATACCTGGTTAAGTCATAACATGTTGCCTAAATAGAAGTGGTTTCAGATAACATTATTTTTATTGTTTTGGTTTTTAGCTATATAGGTCACTGTGACCTACATTTGGTAGCCAAAGTGACCAGAAACACAAATAAGAATGGCAATGGTTTAAAGGTGCTATTGACTAATATGTATGAAATGTGACCAGTAGTATCTGAAAAGAAGTCTTTTGATGGATGTATGGATGGATGGCAGAGTTCCTATCCATAACAAAAGCTCACATGAGCAATTTTCAGATCCTGATTTAAGACTTTACAGATTTGACACATTAATTAAAATATTTTTTAAAAAAATGTAAAATTCAACTGCAAATTATTTTTAAAAAATTGTTCAATTAATTTAAATAATGTCACATAACAATGATTTTGTAAAACAAAACAAAAACAAAAAAAAAAAAAAAAAAAAATTCAAGGTTTTAGCTAAATCTACAAATCAGTATCACATGTATTTCAAAAATTATAATTCACTAAAAAGTAAAAATTCATAACATCTCTTCCATGCACCATTGTAAGTCATAAAATTCAGAAATTTAAAAAAAAAAAAAGAAAAAAAAAAAAGGTGGCCTCACTGGGATTTGAACCCTTGACCCTTGGGTTGCTAGAATTGAAAAAGAATAAGGTAGAAAAAAACGACTTTGTATTTTACAGAATTTCATGAAAATTGTTAAACATATGTTTCTTCACATAAGAAAATGATGTTTGGAAAAAGAATTCACCTAACTTTATTAATATTGATAGTACTTTTTACAATGTACGAAAAATAAACGCAAAAACATGTAACCTAATTTTTCACAAAATTGTTGGAATTCACAAACTTGGTTTATAAGATGCTTTAGATGCCAAACATCACATCAGACTTTATCTCAGTGAAGTGGTTTTGGAGAAGAAAATTTTTTTAGTTTTCAACTATTTAGGTCAATGTAGCTATGGCAACCTAAAAAGTAGAAAATCATAAAAATTCTTCCATGCACCATTGTAAGTCATAAAAATTCAGAAAAAAAAAAAAAAGAAAAAAAAATGTGACCAGAAGTTTCTGAGAAGAAGTTGTTTCAAGCAATTGTTTACGGATGGACGGACGGATGTACGTACGGATGTCGGAGGGTCTGCCTCTATTGATACCAATAGCTCACATGAGCACTTTGTGCTTAGGTGAGCTAAAAATATGATTGCTTGGACCTCGAGTAATCATAGTTTTACAATAACTACTGTTATAGTTTTTCTACACATTTTGACAAATCATTTCCTAAGAGATTTGTGACTTTTCTACTATTTCTAAATGAGGTGGCACCCCTTCCAACACCAGGTTTTTGATATAGAAATTGTTCAAATCTTACAAACAGCTGCCAGGCATAAAGTGTGTTAAGGTCAGAGGAAACTCTGACTTTGTAAACCCTTGTTTTGTTTTAAGTTTTCTGTTCATATTATGTAAAAAATACAAGTAACTTAGATGAAACTTACCGGTTCATCTTTCTCATCATTCACAATGTCACTCAAAGACACAACCTGAATTTGAAATCTGCCAATATTCATTTTGTCAAGTTCATTCTCATCTGTAAAAAATAAATTAAAAATACATTTTAACAAATGTGAGTTTTTGCAGGTATGAAAGAAAACAGAATCACATCTGTCTGTCTCTCTCTGACAGTAAAGAAATATTTTGTTTTGGTGGTTATTTTATTACAGCAGTGCTCTAGGATTCCCATTTCCCATCTCCTGTACCAAGTGAATTTTGGCCATGGGAAAGTGGAAAATTTTGGCATTGTCCTCTGTGGGCTAGTGAAATTAATGATCAAAATGCACATAATCTAATGTTAAATGCAGTTTTGTTAATTTATTTTCTACTGGTGATCGTTGAAAAGGTTCTCAATGTCAAGTTTGAGAGCTTGAGGTATACCTACCAAATACAAACAAGACAACAGTATTAACATGTCTTTCATGGCTTAGATTCACATCATCAAATAATTCACATATTCTCTCCCATATCAGGTCTTCATCCCCACTTGATACATCAAGGGTAACTAATTTGTCATGTTTAGAAAAATAGTCCAAAAAGTGCTTCAGGCTGTTGTGATGTAGTGTGAACCGTTTCTGAAAAAGAAAATTGGGAAACAATAATTTAAGCTTAAAATGCAATACATGTACAATTATTTATCAATGAGTTGACAAAGTGTTATTCTGAAAAGTAAAAGTATGGTTTAAAGTGTTAATATGCCCTAACTACAGGTGAAAAAATCTTGTAACCATGTGATATTTAAAGCTAAGAGTCCTTACCTCAGTAAATACATGTAATTATGAAAGTTCCTGATGTATCAGCCTCAAAAAATTTATTGAATCGCACTTTTGCTAGTCACTGATTAAAAGCCACGCCTGTTTGTTTCAAATGCACTTACAATGGTTACTTAAACATGTATATCAGCTGCATCTTATTGTTTCACAAGTAATTATATGTCTTTGATATTAATTAACATTATTGAATGTTTCATAAATTTATACTTAACTGATTCTTGATGTACGGGCCAGACCCCCTCTCCCCTGATTAATTTACAAGTACTCAAACTGGTCCTTGATGTATCATACTCATCTGACTGTTTTACATGTACTTACACTGGTCCTTGATGTATCATACTCATCTGATTGTTTTACATGTACTTACACTGGTCCTTGATGTGTCATCCTATTCTGACTGTTTTACATGTGCTTACACTGGTCCTTGATGTGTCATACTCATCTGATTGTTTTACATGTACTTACACTGGTCCTTGATGTGTCATCTTATTCTGACTGTTTTACATGTACTTACACTGGTCCTTGATGTATCATACTCATCTGATTGTTTTACATGTACTTACACTGGTCCTTGATGTGTCATCCTATTCTGACTGTTTTACATTAGTCACACTGGTCCTTGATGTATCATACTCATCTGATTGTTTTACATGTACTTACACTGGTCCTTGATGTATCATCCTATTCTGTTTGTTTTACATGTACTTACACTGGTCCTTGATGTATCATACTCATCTGACTGTTTTACATGTACTTACACTGGTCCTTGATGTATCATACTCATCTGATTGTTTTACATAAACTTACACTGGTCCTTGATGTGTCATCCTATTCTGACTGTTTTACATGTACTTACACTGGTCCTTGATGTACCATACTCATCTGACTGTGTTACATGTACTCACACTGGTCCTTGATGTATCATACTCATCTGATTGTTTTACATGTACTTACACTGGTCCTTGATGTATCATACTCATCTGATTGTTTCATATGTACTTACACTGGTCCTTGATGTATCATACTCATCTGACTGTTTTACATGTACTCAAACTGGTCTTTGATGTATCATCCTATTCTGATTGTTTTACATGTACTTACACTGGTCCTTGATGTATCATACTATTCTGACTGTTTTACAAGTACTCAAACTGGTCTTTGATGTATCATACTCATCTGACTGTTTTACATGTACTCACACTGGTCCTTGATGTATCATACTCATCTGATTGTTTTACATGTACTTACACTGGTCCTTGATGTATCATACTCATCTGATTGTTTCATATATACTTACACTGGTCCTTGATGTATCATACTCATCTGTTTGTTTTACATGTACTCAAACTGGTCCTTGATGTATCATACTTATCTGATTGTTTTACATGTACTTACACTGGTCCTTGATGTAACATACTCATCTGTTTGTTTAACATGTACTCAAACTGGTCCTTGATGTATCATACTCATCTGATTGTTTTACAAGTATTCAAACTGGTCCTTGATGTTTCATACTCATTTGATTGTTTTACATGTACTCACACTTGTCCTTGATGTATCATACTATTTTGATTGTTTTACATGTACTCAAACTGGTCCTTGATGTATCATCCTATTCTGATTGTTTTACACGTACTTACACTGGTCCTTGATGTATCATTCTCATCTGTTTTTTTTACATGTACTCACACTGGTCCTTGATGTATTATTCTCATCTGATTGTTTTACATGTACTTACACTGGTCCTTGATGTATCATCCTATTCTGATTGTTTCACATGTACTCACACTGGTCCTTGATGTATCATACTCATCTGATTGTTTTACACGTACTTACACTGGTCCTTGATGTAACATACTCATCTGTTTTTTTTACATGTACTCACACTGGTCCTTGATGTATCATTCTCATCTGATTGTTTTACATGTACCTACACTGGTCCTTGATGTGTCATACTCATCTGATTGTTTTACATGTACTTACACTGGTCCTTGATGTATCATACTCATCTGTTTGTTTTACATGTATCCAAACTGGTCTTTGATGTATCATACTCATCTGATTGTTTTACATGTACTTACACTGGTCCTTGATGTATCATACTCATCTGTTTGTTTTACAAGTACTCAAACTGGTCTTTGATGTATCATACTCATCTGATTGTTTCATATGTACTTACACTGGTCCTTGATGTATCATACTCATCTGATTGTTTCATATGTACTTACACTGGTCCTTGATGTATCATACTCATCTGATTGTTTCATATGTACTTACACTGGTCCTTGATGTATCATACTCATCTGATTGTTTCATATGTACTTACACTGGTCCTTGATGTATCATACTCATCTGATTGTTTTACACGTACTAACATTGTTCCTTGATTTGTCAACCTTCTTTGATTGGTTTACAAGTACTTACACTTGTCCTAGATGTGTCAACTTCATCTGACTGTGTTGTTGCTTCATTTTGCTTTTTTTGTTCTGTTTGTATTTGAGCACACTGTGCCCTTTTCTTTTTCTCATATTTATCTGGAGGTATTGATAGATGTATTGCAAATGATACTGGATACTACAATAAACAATTTATAATTCATCATGCTGGATATTTCAAAATTAATGAATTTATGACACTACAATGTTGGTATTTACATTGCTTCATTATTCTAGCACTAACCTTGTTTCAGAATTTTCCATTAATATTTCAAAATTTAAATTGAGTACCCACAATTTTGTGAAAGAAAAAATTTCAATGATTCAAGGATCCATTTTTCCCCAAAAAGGTACATATGTTGACAGTAATCTTTGAACACTTCATACATAATTCAAGAAGAAGTTTGCATCTAGATAAGAATTTCTTGACAAAGGTATAAGATCTATATTATTTTATATCTTTGAGCTTCCAAATCAGTTAGAAGCTATTTCAGTTGTTTCATTCTCTTTTACCACCCTAATCAATATATTGCTAACTTGGATCAATATACACAGATCTTTACATTCAAATAATTTTTTTTTATAACACTAACAATCAAGTTTATTTTCTGCTCAAATTGTGAAGTGATGTACTGATAAAATAAGACAAAATATCACATTTTTTATCCAAGTCTATGACCAGTTACTTCTGAAATCTACTGGTACAAAACAAAGGCCAATTGGCCTTGACACTCACCTCAGGATATGTCCAAAATTGTTTGCAAAGTGCAATAGACAATATATTAAGTACAGAAACTTTACAAGTTTTCTCAAGTTAAGAACTGCCACAAAATTTAATCAGTAACATATCCAGTCACTTTTCATTTATAAGTAGCTTATATAATATGCATGAAGTAACTGTAGTGTAATGAATAATTTCCAAATCATTAACAAATTTCAGTATACTTATGCAGCTATGTCCTTGACCTTTTAACATACACGTATATTACCTTTCATGTCAATACCAACAATATTCTAATATACATGCCTATACAAAAAGTTAATAGTTTTCAAGATAATTAGCAATTTAAGTCTTCTTTTGCAGCTGTGACCTTGACCTTTCAACATATGACCTTTAATCATATATCAAAATGATTGTCATGTCAATACCTACAATATTTTAATATATATGCCTATACAAGAAGTTAATAGTTTTCAAGTTAATTAGCAATTAAGGTCTTCTTTTTTTGCAGCTGTGACCTTGACCTTTCAACCAGGGGTCCGGAAACGGTCATAATTGCCGGACATGTCCAACTATTTTTGTCCGATGTGAAAAATCACTTGTCGGACATTTTTAGTTAATAGTAGAATTCAGTTAGTCAGACAGTTAAATAAAAATGTTTGTCGGTCATTATTTTACTCGAGTACTGTTTGCTATCACCTGTCAACCGTTTTTAGACTTTTGTTTATTAATCACTTAGAATCCATGGTCTCAATCTGTTCCTTTTGTTTCATCGTCCGAACCCTCATTAATTTTGTTGTTAAGATGTTTATTGAGTAATTACATCGCTTGTCAGATGGAAGCCATAAACAGCCGATTACGAGAGTTGATCCTGGAAGGTCATGGTCGTCGGCCTATATCAAAGAGGTTCCACGCAGGATTTCAAATAAGACTACGATGCGCATTGTATGGTCTTGGCAAACTGTTAAGTTATAAATAAATAATTTTAAAAAGTCTAAAAACAATCAAAGAGGTCTTGAAATGAGGTTTAGTAAAGTTTGTGTAACTACTGAAAAACGAAAATGCACGATTGTCAATAAACAAAGATGGCCATCAAACCCTGTGTCGTCAACACCGACAGTACAATAAATCGACACTTTGTGGACACATGAGCCTGACCACATGTATCTAAATAACCTCTACGTAGTATTTAAATCCTTTAAAAAAAATGAAAATCTATATGATATTAAAAATTTAAATCTTTTAAATACATTGTCAATACTATTTATTAAGTTTTGCTATTCACAACATCGGTGGTACGTTTTGTGTGTGTTTTTTTTTTTTTTGCTTTATACAGCATTGGTGGTACGGTTGCTTTGAAAAAATGTCCGACACCCCAGTCAGAGTTTTCCCAAGCCCTGCTTTCAACATATGAACTTGAACCACATATCAAAATGATTGTTGCCACAATACCTACACTATTCTAATATACATGCCTATACAAAAAGTTAATAGTTTTCAAGATATAGTGACAAATATATTATTATTAGCAATTTCCCCACTCAGTGCCTTACAATTTCCCCATTTTGTGCACCATGGCTACCATTTGTGCAAATCTGAAACTTGATGACCTATGGATGTAATAAATGAAATAACTAAGGTATATCTCTTATAGATTCAGAGGAGAAGATTTTTAAAGTTTTTCACTATTTCCCCCCTTGTGGAGCCCCAAGGGGACAAAACTCCTTTATTTGTGCAAATCTGAAAGGGCTTCACCCAGGCATGATGGTTACCAAGTTTCATTAAATTTGGCCCAGTGGTTTTGGAGAAGATTTAAATGTAAAAAGTTTTGCACGACGCACGGCAGACGAAGATGGATAGCAATAGCTCATCTGAGCTTTCAGCTCAGGTGAGCTAAAAGTACGGAAGTCCACAACCAGTAATTTGTAGGTCTCAACAAAAGTACTAAAGATCAAGAACCAACTCTTGGAAAAATTACTGCAATAATATTAACCAGCAGATAATCCTGAAACTTGAAACAACCACTCATCTTTAGTAATCTGATCACAGTTTCACAATCATTTACTCAACTGAGTATATATATATATATATATATATATATTTTACATCAGTAATTAATTTGATCAACCTTTGTAGAGATAATGAACAGAAACAGTTTACCAAATTTCACTTCAGTATGTGCAACTTCTGCAAAGAAAATGAACAGAAATTGCAAATAATTGAAATTTTTCAAAGTCCAAGGGGATAACTGTGTCAAAAATTGCTCGATCGTACCTAGATATTTTTATGATAAATCTATATACCAAATTTCACTTCAGTATGTGCAACCTCTGCAAAGAAAATGAATGGTAACTGCATATAATTGGAATTTTTCTTAGTCCAAGGGGATAACTGTGTCAAAAATTGCTAGATCGTACCCAAAACAGAACTTGACCTAGATTCTGTAAACCAAATTTCATTTCAGTATGTGCAACCTCTGCAAAGGAAAATGAACTGAAACTGTTGGTGGACCGACAGACAGCAGCAAAGCAATATGCCCAGCCTCCCTTCTTTGAAAGGAAGGGGGGGGGCATAAACATTGTCTCATAAAACTTAAAATTTTTCAAATATTGATGAGAGAAAATGGGATTACATGTATTTGAGTTGAGTGTACACTCAACTGAGTAAATGATTGTGAAATTGGGGCCCGGCTAATAAATCTTCTCTCACTAGGATCTGCTCTTAGTGGGTATCAAATCAGGACAGATAGCAACTATTACATAAGACCACTAACTGCCTGAGGCTGGAACCTCATTGGCTTATAGTCTTATAGTCTAAAGTTTGTGCCTACACATCATATTGCTTCTCTTTGCCTTCAAATCCTGCTCAAGCAGATTCTAGTAAGAGAAAGTTTGTCAGTTTGCTTGCTGAAAGTTGCTTGTTTTCTCTAGGCATTCCAGTTTTCTCCACCATCCCGGAACTGTTCACTGGTATAAGTGAAAAAATCTTGACTTGGGCATAAAACACCATTCATCTAACCCAATCCAATCCTGAATATCCAAAATGGATAACTTAAGATGTTTAAGAAAAACAAAATGAACAGGACTCTTTAACAAGAATTTCATGGAAATGTCAACTAGCTCATGCAGTCACCATATACTGATTTTAACTTACAATAAGATCATGATCATTTTGACATGCTCTGGCTTTACTAACACTTCTAACAACTATTAAAATAAAACCTGTGCATCAGCATGCAGGACAAAATTTTATCATTAAGTACATCACATGATAATTTCCACAGTATTGATTGGTCACCTACATGAGTTCTATTTTGTATAGTTTTTGGCATTTCTTGACAGCCATAGTGTCCTTGACAGCATGGCACTATTGAGCCACTTTTGAAAGGTTATTCCCCTTTGAAGAGGCTGAGGCGAAGCTGTGGTCGAAGACACTATACTGACAAGACAATACTGTAGTAGCACAGGTCCCTCATGAAAACATAATAATGTATAAATATTTATACACTGCCAACACCAGAAAAAATTAGTGGGTGCAGATCACCTTGCACTATCAGCAGATAAAAAAAATCTGTCAGTTTTACTTACCATTGTTTCAAAATTCCTAAGTTCATTGCTACATTCTTTGATGAATACATTGGACAGGAGTATAAACTTCAGATTTGGCATGAAGTCTACCAGATAACATCTGTTTGTATCCATAGTTTTCAGTTTATTTGTTAACTGCTTTAGTACAAAGTCTACCCTTAATAACTCTGGTTTTGACTGAAATAGAACAATAAACCAAAAACAACTGATGAAATATTTAACAAAAAAAAAACGTTTAATTTCACTGTGCCATATGTGCACATTTCAGAAATTCATTCCTCATCATTGACACCAGTGCCTGAAAAGTTGAAAGATTAAAAATTTTAAAAAGATAATAGAAACATTTGTATTCAAATCCAGCTAAGGAATGCTTTGCATGGGGGAACTGAAAATTTTGAAACAAGGTACACTTTCTGACAGCACAAAGTACTAGCCACTGAGTTATGGATACCCTGGGGTAATCTATTAAATAACCATTGTTATCACAACACATATAAAAAATGTTATATATATATATATATGAAAAAGTCAAAACAGTAATTTAGAGTATAGTAATACAATGTTGATCAGAAACACTTGAACTCTCATGCACCACATGAACTTGTTTTAAAATTAATTCAAGATTAATAAAATCGTCTCCTAAACAATAGCTAAAAATTGCTGATTTGACATAAAACAACATTCAGCCAATGACCAACCATCTAAAATAGGGTTTACCAGCATACCATGTGTTAAATCTAAAACCTAATATAACAATTAGTATTTCCTTTGGACATGGAAAGTAAAAATTTATGTATTTTGGTAAAATCAATGTTATTCAAAGAATTTGCAACATAAACATTTTCAATAAAGTTCCACATTTCAATATCATTTTGCAGAAAAATTTAAAGATGTTGATTATGGTACACTAACAAGCTTCATTGCCCAAAAAGATTGAGGTTACACACCCTGACCAATTTCTGTAAGGAATTTGATCTTTTCCACGGGTCTATGTCTTCTTCATCTTCCATTATCTTGTATAGGGAATCCAGAAGTATACGTTCCATATTTAACAGAACCAGTCCAAATGCCTCTGCAGCATCTGATAAAAGTTTCCCCCTACCACTGCCAGGTCCACCTGTAATATAATATAATGTTCAATGAAATACAAAGATTACAACTCCTACTTATTAATCTTTATGAGTAGTAGTACATAAAACATTCATGCATACATATATATTTTATATTACAAATTTTAATTTCATTTAAAAAACATCCATTATCACTTAATTATTTAAAAGGGCTACTGACTTAATAGACACTTCTATAGACTACAAAATTATATTAGTTTCGTCTATTTTCTAAAATGTTGGCCAAACATGTTTAATGGCCATTAAATGCTTCCAGGAAGATTTTGGGCATGATCAGTGTTTTCTTTAACAGTTTTGGGAATGGGGCAAGGGCCTGTGCAATTGGGAATTTTTGCATCATTTTGAGACAAATTGGGAAATTTTTATGTTGCAAACCCCCCCCCCCCCCCCCCCAAAAAAAAAAAAAAAATTCACAACAATGATGTGTATGAAATAATAACTTATACTGAAATGCAAATCACATTTAAAATCATTTATTTTATTTCATGTATTTATTTTCTTTTTCAAGACAATAAATTCAATTAATTAGAAGCAAGAATTTTTTGGCATCATAATTTTTGAATCTGTAAATATCTTCAACTTTATTTAAGATCACAAATGGGTAATTTTATTTGTAACTATTTAAGTCACCAATCCAGATACTCAAAAATAAAATTTTCAATATGATGGGAATTTACAGTCCAATTTCTAGTCTTCTAGTCTTTTTGAGATTGGGAATGGGGCCCAATTTCGGCCCCAAATTAAGCCAAAAAAAATCACTGATGATACACAAGAAAAGTTCTAAAATAAAAGTGCAACCTAATGTGATTTCTCATTGGTTACAAACAGTCAAAAAAAAAGAAAGTTTGTTGGTTCACTTGTCAAAGGTTGGTGGGTTTCTATGGGCACTCAAGTTTCTTCCACCATTCAAGAACTGACTGCTTCAATATACATGTAAGTGAAAAATTCTTGATTGGAGCATTAAAAAAGGTTGGACAGACTATTCAACCTTGATATAAGAACCATATTATTATAGATTGGGATGGATTAGATTAATGTATTATTTATAGTCGCCAGTATTATTTCCACATGTTTAATAGAAACTGACAAAATATATTTAAGGATTAACTTGTGTTTTAACAAGTTTATTGAGTCATAACATAAACAAGAATTCCATGGAATTAAATGTCTCACCTGATTAGCTTTTGATAGAGTAGAAAATACATACTTTAACATAAACTTTCACATTTTGACACTGCCGCTGCCTATGATGACATCGGAAAAGTAACACATTGCCTTATGGCAATGCAAGGCTCGACAAAAACAATGTGCACACCTCATAAACATGAAGTGTGTTATGAAAAAGTGTGCATTGTTTTTCATGTTATGACTCAACAAATTGTTTAAAACACAAGTTATTCCTTATAATATTTAAACACTACTAAACATAATTTTTTTTCATTTTCTTGATTTTTTTTTACAATTAAAACTAAATTTCCTGTGTTGGAACTTCATAAACAAACGATTTTAGCCAATGACAATACAATTATTACTATCGATCAAGTTTTTCTTAAGAATGGTTTATAAAAAATTCATTATAAAGATCACATAAAAATATACTACTGTAATTTATAGAATTTATAACTAAACTACTAATACAACAATACAATTATGTCAATATAATTGATTTATGAACTGATTTCATAAATCAAACAGATTTACCCACTTAAATCAATATTCTTTCAACATCAAATGAATCTCACTTTGTGGCAATATTGACATAAATATATGCTAGTACATTAAACTTTTATTTACTTAGTAATATTTCTTTCAAAATAAACCATTTTTCAATAGAATAGAAAACAGAGAACTTGTGTTAAATAACTCAATAAGTATACAGTTCAGCACATTCATTCTTGGTTTTTCATTTTTTTTTTTTAAATAAAACAAGAAAAAGAAAAATGAAATCACTTTTACCACAGATCTGTCAAACAAAATATTTAATATAATGGTAGTTCTGTTGTTAGACATCTCGACAATAACTATAATCGTAGTCTCTGTTAATTCTGCAGTGAAAGTTAAATCTTAATTGTAACTACCAGACCAGTTCCTATAATACATTCTGGTTATGTTGCTCAGCATTTAATATTTGTACAATGGCTTTGTCGATTGCATTTTAAATTATTATTATTATTGCTGTAAGGGCACATATCCATATAGCAAAGCCGTTAAAGCTTAAGAGTCATGATTTTCAGGACTAGGTTCTACAATGTAGGTTAGAATGCATAATTTGCCATTGGAGACATATATCCTATAATGAAAAAAATAAAAATCTGTAACATAATTTTAAATTTCTGTGTGTCCAATATTTTCTTTCTAAATAATAAAAATCCACTTCAAAAACATACCAACCTTTCACACAAATTAGATGAAATTATCCTCTACAAATTTGTGTTATAATAGATAAAATAAATAAAACAATGGACTGAGGCTATAGCACTCCGTAAAACAATAAGTCTGAAAGCTCCTTTAACCCACTGGTTTTACTAGAAAAATCAGTTGCTCAGCTATTATATGGTGTTGAGTCTGCTGACCCCAGTCCATAACAATCTAAAATAATGAAATAAATCCCGGGTAAATTATTTATTATTTTCACTTACCAAACACAAAAATAACATGAGGAACAGTTTTGGTAAGTCCAACATTTTTATCAATTTTGAGACTAACTTTCTCTCGTTTAAATATAGATCCTCGACGAATATTTCCTTTTCGAGGAGTTATTGGCGTTTCACTGCTTGGTGCACAACCCATTATTCGGTAAGGAAAATATCTATATCTGCATTTCAAATATTTTTTTCGACTGCTACAAATTTATTAGTGCGCAGATCGAATGCGCGACTTCCGTTTCATTCCGTTCATACGAAACGTACCAATGCGTAAAGATCCCCAAATACTAATACCTAAACTTAAGCTCCGAAACAGGCGACAACCTTCTAAGAACGCAGTACGAATGTTGGTCGGTGTTCGGAGCATGGTCTAATTTCTGAGGTAGTTTTAGAATAGGATTTGTTAGCGTACAGCGTGATAACTTATTTCATATTGCACGTGACGAGTGTAGCTAGCTAGACAGGAGGTGCTTATCCTTCCGGAGCACACGGCCTCAATCATTTTCTTGATTGAAGTGTATAACTAAATTGGCCAGTTTTCAACGGTATTACTCTCTTTATTTGGAATAGTGATTTGGACTTGAGCTGGTATGTTCGTGTTTTATTCCATTGTCAACGTTACCGACGTTTTCCATCATTTTGAATTGTGAACGTTTTCCATATCGTTCTAAGGTACTGTTCTCGCTTGTGAATTCCATTTATTGTAAACAAATTAAAAAATTATTAAATAAATAGAGGAGGCTCGTTGCATAAAACATTATTCAACAAGTTTAATAAATCATCAATATTACATAAACACTCATGCAAGATTCTATTTATTATGTAATCCCATAAAAACGGGTTTTTCGTAGGTTTAAAGCTTGTCTTCTCGTTAAAAGAAAACAGCTGATTGGCCGAAACACTAAAAGTGTGTACATGCGCCAAAAGTAATCCTGCTGAAATATTAAAAGTGAACAATAGTCTGTCCGCAGGATACAAAAACAAAAACATTTTCAATTTAAATACAACGTATCTTCTTTTTAGAAGAAAAGTACAAAAGTATCAGCTTAATTACGAATCAAGAAACGAATGAAAACAAACAACTGTGAATTAGGTGAATTGTGTGACGTCATAGCGCTCACTCTGGAATGTCAACAACCTGGACAAGGATTTTCAGACATGTGTTACTCGGAATGGCTATCCGCGATTATTCTGGTCGTTTTTTAGGAACTGGTGATTGGTTTTGATGAATATGGATTTGAATGTTTCCTCCGGTGACTGGTCCTGCAAAAATGCTTTGGAATCCGCCGTGTTTACAAATGCATTACTGATTGTTGATTATTTCAGTGATGATGACTGTTTTGAACTGATGGAAGTTGTACTAGATGATTGTGTGGATTTAATCTAGTTTGTGCTGGTTGTCCATGGAGTATTTTGGAAATTTCTTTGTGTTGATCAGTATTTATGTGAGAATAATTGTTAATGGATGATAAATTACGGTGACCAGAAATTTGCATTATTTGATTTGCAGGAATGTTATTGTCATTTAGTTTTTGCACCAGGTATTTCCTTGCACTATGATTTGACAAGTGTTTGTCAGTCTCAATACCGGTACCTTTGATGGCTCTTTTCATCATGGAATTAAGGTTATTTACTCCAACTGGTGCACGTTTGAACCATGTCTCCATTAAAGAAGGTGAGTCTTTAGTTAATGTTTGCAATGTAGAATGGATCTGTAGGTTTACAGTACGATGTAGGACGACGCAAAGAATAAAATTTATAAACATGGATTGGACATCTATTTTCATTTTCCAAATTGGCCCACAATTTCAGTTTAATAACCTTTGTATTTCTAGAATTTTCTCCTGTTCTAGTTTTCGTTTGACGTTCTTCAAATTCTAAATATTCATGACCATTCGGCTCTTGTTTTAAAGCTGCATTAAGTTTTCCAAAGAAAAATAAAAACGGTGCTAATATAATTAATCAGGTGTTCCTAATGAACAATGCTACATTTGGTTCAACGATAAAAGCTCGAACAAATAAAGAAACAACAATAATTTCCCAGCGAGATGCAGCATCTGGGATCTAATATTAGAACAATGTTGCGTCATCAAAACCCGGGTCATTTAAACACAACTTTCAAAACGGTGAAATACGATAAATTAAACACAGATCCTCGTTGAATTTGTCATTTGTGACTTAGTAAGGGATACATAACACCATTTCAAATACATCTGGATGTCATGTTTTACCTTCGATTCATGGGGTTTTCCGTCACATCCGTGCGCATGCTCTAAGCTTATAAGTTAAACATTGACCAACTGGTTAGAGGATTCCGTTTATTTACAGCTAAAAGAAATGAAATTTTAGAAAATGAATCTCACGGATCGTGGTTAGAGGATATCTATTTTTAAAAAAATATATTTTTAGAAAATCAAAAAAAAATTCAGAAAATTGAAAAAAACTTAATGCAGCTTTAAAGTTATATCTGACCAACACAGTCACGGTGTTCAGTAGCACCACGGAGACCAAAATGCACTGTGTTATAGAACCACAGTGTTTGCAATACACTATTTGGTGTTTCAGTACCGAACTGACCAGTTTGCCATACTTTCAATTTCACATCGGTGACTGCATCATTGCGATGTGACAAATTCCCTTTACCATCGCGCTTCAATTGTTTTTTGTTTGCTTTTGATTACCTCACGGACTTGTGCATAAAGGGGACTAACTAGTAACAATGAGGTGTGGGCTATTGAAAAGTTTCAGTTGCCGGTCAAAACTGGCCATCACGGATCTAATACTAGTTGGTTCATATTCTGATCCATCAGTTTTGCGGACCGCGATGAAGAATCTGCAAATATTGGTGAAAGTTGCTCTGGTGGAATATCCTGAATATTTCTAGTTTCATCGATTATTTTACAGTATAAAGTTGGTAATATTTTAAGATCTGACATCGTTTTAGACAGAGTGTTTTTGTTTGATTGATGTAGAATAAATTTCTCAATATCGTTTTCATCTATGTTTTTGAATCTATTGTGGTCATTATCGATGTCATTAGTCGACAACTTCGACGTCGTCTGCATAGGAGCTGCAGGCGGGTAAATATTTGGTATTTTCCGGCATTATCCTATCTTCACTGTAAGCTCAATTTGAAAATCAGTCCCATCCACTAACACATCATAACATGTTGCAAATCCCCGGGGTATGATTTCTTTTACCACACCATTGCCTTTTCCATTGTCTATATAAACGTTATCGCCAATGTTTACGTCAGTCATGTTTGTTGTTATAGTAAAAGTAGTACCCGTGCGTAGTGCGTAAGGATATAACCTAATTCACACGCTTTTACGACGTCACACTCATTCAATACGATTTTTATTGTATGACCATATTACATGGATTATCGAGTAGATTATATAATAAAAAACGAATAGATAAATTGACCACAGATGAAACAATGGCCTTATGATTGAAATTTCTTCTTATAAACCGGCCTCAGTGAAGGATTACTGCACTTCATTTTCAGCAATCATAATTGGAATGTTAATTAATCTATCTATCTATCTATCTATCTATCTATCTATCTATCTATCTATCTATCTATCTATCTATCTATCTTAATTAATTTGTTTTTATTTATTTTTTTATTTTTATTTTTATTTTTTTTTTGAGTGGAACAAACATAAACGTTTATTTGCAATTTTTAGATGTTTAAAAAACCTGCATCGCTAACAATGAGCCATCTGAGCAAGCAGTCATAATAATAATAATAATAATAATAATAATAATAATAATAATAATAATAATAATAATAATAATAATAATAATAATAATAATAATTACTAAAAACACATATTTTATTTTGTCGTGGAAAACATCTATCATTGAAAAATATAATTTTGACCAAACAATGTTTACTTTTCATTTCATTATAGCATAAACGTGGTTAATTTTTTATGGGTTCCGTGTATGGAGTACTAGGTCAGTTTTCTTTGGCGCCATTTTATATTTGAAATATTGAATGGGATGGTTCTTGGATGGCTTCCTTTGTATCTGAAGTGCTGTCCTCAGCTGGTAATCGAAGTTTAAAATTTTAAATATAAATTATGGGATACAAAAGGATGAGATGGTTTGGAAACTATATCTTGGTTTAATGGATACCAATCTTGAAGGGGGAGGGGGGGGGGGTAATTTAAGGAAAGAGGAAACGTCATCATTTTTGCATATTGCCTACCATGATATTGGCAAATATTTATCAGAAAACATTGAAGCCAATACACCCTTTGTAAATTGGATATGCTGTAGATAAGAAATTTAATAGTGGTTTAAAGCTGCATTAAGTTTTCCAGAGAAAAAATTAAAACGGTGCTAATCTAATTAATGATGTTCCTAATGAACAATGTTACATTTGGTTCAAAGATAAAAGCTCGAATAAATACAGAAATTAGAGTATTTACCCAGCGAGATGCAGCATTTGGGAACTTATATTAGAACATGGTTACGTCATCAAAACCCGGGTCATTTAAACACAACTTTCAAAACAGTGAATTACGATAAATTAAACACAGATCCTCGTTGAATTTGTCATTTGAGACTTAGTAAGGGATACATAACACCATTTCAAATACATCTGGATATTAATGAAGGACAATTAATGCAATCTGTCATGTTTCACCTTCGATTCTAGGTTTTTCCGTACATCGGTGTGCATGCTCCAAGCTCATAATTACCATTGTAAACACTGACCAACCGTTCAGAGAATTCCGTTTATTTACAGCTAAAAGAAATGAAATTTTAGAAAATGAATGTCACGGATCGTGGTTAGAAGATATCTTTTTTAAAAATATTTTTAGAAAATGTAAAAAAATTCAGAAAATTGAAAAACTTAATGCAGCTTTAATGTAGAAGAAATATAAAGGAACTGTTTATTGCCCTTTGCTGTCCTGGGTTCAATTAGTCCTGAAAATCATGACTCTTAACAGCTTTGCTACATGGATCATGTATGCAGTTACAGCTGTAATGGCACATATTTAAATAGCAAAGCCATTAAGAGTCATGATTTTCAGGACTAGGGTTTAATCAGTTAAGGGGGATGATCTAATAATAAACATGGTTAGATGACATCAATATCAAAATCAATGATCTTTAGTGTAAAATAATTTATTTATCCTTAAAATCATCTGTTATGGGCTTCAAATGGTCCATCATTACCATATATAGTTTAAATGTGAACCTAATTTTGTACACTTTGAAACCCCTTAAATTCTGAATAACAAACAATTACTTTTCTACAGCACAGTATACAAATGAGTTCCATAGTTTACAGAGAAATTGCCAGTGACTTCATTGCCAGTAATCTGTTGTAATGTCATTTAACATCACATCAATTTTTCAGCCATTCACGAAGAGATCAAGGTTATTTACCTCTAAGGATTAATCTCAGAACAAATTTGTGTTTGTGTATGATGTGAGAGTGTATTATGGTCTGCTGTGTACACTCAGGATGACTTTTTTTTAATTTGGTAAGGTGCTAGCTTACAAAGTCAGTATGCCACAGACGAGCATATATGTACCACTCCCCAGTCCATTATCCTGGCACTAGGTCAACTAGTTGCTGCTTTATCCTCTAAATGCAGACCATCTTTTGAATGACCCAGCTAGGGTTCAAATCTATGATCCACTTGAGGTGGACGCTCTACCACTGAGCCATCAGGCAATGTAAATACTACTGTTATTATAGTAAAGGTTCTATAGACAAAGTCTATATAAGCATACACACAAAATTTAATTAAAAGCATAAAATTGCCCCTCTGAATTGTTATTTTTGCTTGTGCTAAAAGACGTGTGTAGCTTGTTGCAATAAATAATGTGCTAAAAAATTGTACATATACAACATTGAACCATAGCAAGAGAAATTACAAGTAGTTTATTGTTCAAAAGGCATAATGAGTGGGGAAGGGAATATTTTTCTAAGTTTCCAGTAAGACATTTTAAAACATTGGCAGAATTTGACCAAGGTTTCCTTTTTCAAAACCTGTTTGCACTGTTATTCAATTGATGTGTATTCAGGGCTTAAGATTCATTGAATTTAATACATGTATAATTGGAATCTTCCTTACAGCTACATTATTAAAGCTACAATAAGTTTTCCAAGGAAAAAATTAAAACGGTGCTGATCTTATTAATGTTGTTCCTAATGAACAATGTTACATTTGGTTCAACGATAAAAGCTTGAATAAAAACAGAAACAACAATAATTTCCCAGCGAGATGTAGCATGTGGGATCTAATATTAGAACATGCTTACGTCATAAAAAACCGGGTCATTTAAACACAACTTACAAAACGGTGAAATACGAAAAATTAAACATAGAACTTCATTGAATTTTTTATTTGTGCTTTAGTAAGGGATACATAACAGCATTGCGAATACATCTGGATATTAATGACGGACATTTAATACAATATGTCAGGTTTCACTTTCGATTTATTGGAGTTTCCGTACATTTGTGCACATGCTCCTGGCTCATAATTTAATCATCAATAAACATTGACAAACCGCTTAGAGGATTCCATTTATTTACAGCTAAAAGGAATGAAATTTAAGAAAATGAATCTCACGGATGGTGATTAGAAGTTATCTATTTTTAAAAATATTTTAAGAAAACCATAAAAATTTTGTAAAATTTAAAAACTTAAAGCAGCTTTAACACCTATCAAAATTATTTGTATTTTGGTTTTATAATGTAGCAGTCTGGGTAGCTCAGTTGGTAGAGCACTCGCCTATAGTGCGGGAGGTCCCGGGTTCAATGCCTGGTCCGACCCTGCATTTTTCTCCTTCCTGTTACAGTTTGATGGCCAGTGTGGCCCTCGGAAGTGGTGGACTGGCATTTCTGGGCCATATAAAGTCCATCCGAGGGAATTTAGGGTAAGGTTTCCCATAGGAAACTCAAAATAACGGGAGGAATGTAGCGGTCTGGGTAGCACAGTTGTTAGAGCACTCGCCTATAGTGCGGAAGGTCTTGGGTCTGATGCCCAGTTCGACCTTGCATTTCCCTCCTGTTACAATCAGTGCTATTGTTTTTAAAAATTGCTATGATTTTTAAAAACTACCTTCTACTTTCAGATTGGGAAAATTTGGACCCTTTTTATGTCACATATTACACTCAGAATGTTGAAATTCATTGCAAAGATCTTATATTGTGACAATATCTAACATTTTTTGTCTGTTAGAACAGTTTTGGGGCAACTGGATTTAACTTAAACTATTTGAATGTGTGTCACTGTTGCCTTTTGGGAATTTTAGTTGTTAAATTGGGAAATTTTAGTCTTATTTCTCAAGGGGAAACTACCTTTATCTGGTAGTAATTTTAGGCAAACAAAACCACTGACAATAGATTGAGATTTTAATAAAATAACATAATTAAAAGTAATTATGTACTATGTTATTGCTTTTATAAGTACTTATAATCTATAAATTAATTTATGTGGAATTCTTGTTGTTTTACAGGTCGGCTAGAGAGACAAGAAGTCCAGAGTAAATTGGAAATTCTGACCAAGAAAGTCGACGATTTGAAGTTACAAGTACATAATGTTACGACTAACAACTATGTGGACTTCTATCCTAACCTTGCAACATCCAGAGACCTTAGGGACAACCTGGATCAGGTCTCCACAGAGATGCAGGAAGTTGCTGACAAAATTGAAAATGAGGTATTTAGTTGTTTTTTTTTTTTATTTGATGCCAGGATTAAGAAATTTCAGTCATTCCATAGTACTGATATTTATAACTTATTATTCAGACATATGTAAACAGATGTTAAAAAATATTGTTTAACATAGTAAAACCAGTCAGTGACTTATAAACCTGCTAGGCTCCTGTTTTACAATCATTACGCAGAATCATTACGATCATTGCCATGAGAAACACAGACAATTGATCATTGGCGATAATCGTGTCATCACAACTATAAAATGCTATGTCTTGACTATTAACTGTATATGTATGACATTATCGGTATTCTTTTTGCATTATTTTCAAAAAGAAGTCCATTATTCTGTATTGCAGATCAAAAATCAGTTGAATATGTCTACTGGAGAATTTCAAGCATTAAGCACCCAGTTAAAAGAGGTTAAAGAAATTTTGGTTGCTATGGAGAAACTTGTTCAACTGCAAGAGAACTTGGAATGCATTTCAAATGCTGACAAAGCAAATAATTTCTCACAGGCAGCAGAAGCACTTATAAACATCCAGATATTGCTCGGTAGATACCAAGGCGACTACAGCGATGTAAAAATTCTTGTTGCTTTACAGACGGAATATCATGTACAAAAAGAGAAATTCTTGTACAATCTTGACGAAAAATGGAAGGACATGATATTATGGAATTTGACAGAAAAGAAATGCGAGCTGAAGCTGATGATTACAGATGAAAATGAAAGTGTCCTTATCGCTATAATAGAGGCCTTTAACAATTTGGACATTTTAGAAACAAAAATGAAAACTTTTGGCAACAAATTGATGAAGCACATATTGAGACCTTGTGTAATGAATTCTGTTTCTGTTGACGTCATTTTGTCACATTTTCCGACGATTGTTACAAGTAGCTTACAGAAAGATGAAGTTTCCCCTCAAGAGCCAACAATGTTATTTTCAGCTTTGGGACAGATATTATATACTCTAAATGAGAAATTATTACATCTTACTGTTAAATCGAAAGAAGGGACAGTTATGACTCTAATGGAAAATCTCGGGTTAGTTATATCAAGAGAGCTGCTTGATCTCGTTGTTAAAGAATGTCTGATTCCAGCTATACCCTCTAATAACAAAGAACTTGAAGGATTTAGTAGTGTCCTTAGTGCTACTAAAGAATTCCATCTAAAACTTGAAGAAGTTAAGTTTATTGATGAAAGTAACACCATTCTTGACGATTTCAAACAAAATGTCAACATTCTTTTTGCCAATAAGAAGTGCCAGCATATTTTGGAAAGAGCTAGGCTCTTGTTAACCACGGAAATTCACAATACAGTTCAAGTTTGTGAAGATAAACCTCTTGGAGAACTCCCTCCTCTAGAGCCTCATGGTCCGTCAGAGAAGAAGAGTAGAAGAATAGAACCAGAATGTCGTTTGGACAGTAATACATTTCGTCTCCCAGACTGCCATGTCAGGTATAACTGCAAGCCTCATTTTGTGTTTTATACTCCGAGTTATATTTTCTTTAATTTTGTGAAGATTCTTTAATTTTACTTTTCAATGCCCTTGTAAGTTGACCTAATTATAAGCATCATCATCAACAGTTTACGAATAAACTTGCTTGTCAATTTATACATGTGTGTGCATGTGTGTGTGTGTTAGCACAAACAATCTAAGCTTTTATAATGCCTAGTTGTGTTATATGAGACCTGTTTGTTTGAAAGGGTTGAATGAATTAATTAATTAGTTAGCCAAAAGACGGACAGTTAAAGAAAAAACAAGTGTTTCAGTTTCTTTACCTATTTAGGCTAAAGAGCTAATGTCATACACGGGGTATAAACATTGTTTACACTGATAGAAGTTTTTTTATTGACTAGTTCAACAAGTGAGTTATGCTGCTTATGTAAGCCTTCTTTAATTCTTTTGTACTTGGATATGAAAATGATCTTCCATAATATAATATTAAAGAACAGACGTTGTTATCAGTCACATGCAATAAACCAAATTGTATGGCAACCCCATATGACTCGTCCCTGCTGTTATTTTGCCCTAAAATTGTAATTTCATGCTCCTAACATGATTTGACTCACAAATCTTAATATTAATCCATTATACATATATACTGGGTAAGCTACTGGTATGTTGTTTAGACATATTTTTTTTTTCAGTGCATGTGTTCAGAAACTGTTATGCTTGGCCTACGACACACTTAGAGAAGCGACAGAGAGTTCACCTCAGTGTGCAGTACAGATGTTCTTTGCTGTTCGGAACATGTTTGAACTATATTGTTTTGTGTTTCCTACATTTCACAAAAAGAATTTGGAAATGCTGCCTCAGATGAGTGGTAAAGTTTTATTTATCTACATATGTTACACATTTGAAATGATAGTAGTCATATTCCATTTTGATGCATTGTCTGGGTCTCATGGAATTGATTTGGAGGAATGAAAAAATCTTTTGTCATTTAGGGGAAATCCAATAGAAAAATTGGGGGAGGGATGTTTTAATACTACTTTGAAGATTACAATGTTGTACATAAATTATTAAGACATTACATCTGAAAGCAAAGCATGTTAAGTTATGCACCATGGGTATAAATTGAAAAGGCGTATCAAATCATGGACCTCTGGATAAAAACTTCATAAAGCAGGAAAAATACCCTTGATACATAAACAGCAAAGGACTATTAGATATTTATATGGTAATTTCTTATTGTTGGGTTAATGTTCAGAAATGGTTTGAAAAGCCATTAAAAAATAGAAAATAGTTATGGATTTAGTTAACAGACTTGGACAGAGGAGCTACAATTTAAATTTTGAACCCTGCAAAATATATTATGAAAATTTTTTATTGTAGATGCAATTATATTACTTTAGGTTTATTTATTGTCATGGTGGTTTTAAATCTAATTATGCTTTATTCAGTGGTGAAGTATTTATTTATTCCATTGTAATTCTGGAGTGAATTGCGGAATGAGGGTATACTTATTTACAGCAGAAATGAGATTTTTCACATTTTTAGGCAGGCAGTAAGGTCTGAAATGGTGGAAGAAACCATAACCCCCAAAGAAAAAACTTACCTAAATAGAGCCTGAATTCGGCTAATTTTCTAACACTAAGATATGATAGTAGGAATCCAACCAAAGCAATAAAAAGCTCTGCATTAGGTAGCACATTAAACCAGCCTCTGCTAATGAGATATAAATGAGAAGGCAACATTATCATTTATCATGGGACATTACAGCAAGGTTTTATTGTTCATTTCATTTATTTTCAGCGATATTTCACAATAATTCCATGTTCATTGCACATCACTTAATGACACTGGGACACCAGTTTAGTAAAAAATTACCAGCAAATATCAACTCAACATTTGTGGATCTTGTTCCTAAAATACGAAGCCTTGGAGCGGAACATTTCTTACAGCAACTGTCCAGACAGAAAAATCAAATGACTGAATATTTAAAAGGAGCACACGGTAAGATTGACACTATTTCCATTTTAAAATAGGTTTCATTTGGCAGTTGCGGGTTGTTTAAGATTACAGTCCCCAAAATCTAAACATTCTTTTTTACCACCTTGGGTTCAGCCAGCCATCATTTGAGAAAATGTTTGTTTCTCTCAAAGAATTGTTTGTTTCCTTTGTATTTTTACTGGTTTGCTTTGTAATGGTATATTTTGATTGACTGTAGTTGTTAATCTATATGGTCTAATGTATTGTCACACTTATAAGTGAAAAATTATACATATCGAACAATTTTTGGTTGTCACAATTACCCAGGTACCTGATATACAGGTAGGTTAGTTGCTGTTTTAGAAGGGATTTGAATGATATGATAAGTCAAAACTTGTGTACAGATGTCCAATTTAGTTTATATTTCAGCATATTTTCCATCAGTGTCTGTATCCAAATCTTACCATGTACTGCTGTTTTTTCATATCACCTATTCAGATTATTAGTTAACCGGTCATGGTTCGGGTACCTGTAACAATCCTAGTTGAAATACAAAAGTACTATGTTGCACAATCATATTGTGTTTTCTGTACACAAACCTAATATCTGTTACACCCCTTCTTCTTCTTCCCTTTGACCTAACACATCCCCCCACCAATTTTTATTCACGAAAGCAAAGCTTTCTTGAATATAGCTATCACACGTGTGAACTCTTAACTCTTAATTCGTTTTTGAGTCTGTTACAGAGTTCAGCTCTCTCTACCAGTGATTGAAGTTGAATAAAGGCAGATAACCCTAATTTAAGCGGCTTTTGCATCTTTTGATTCGGTGAGGAAATTTCCATGATAAATCGCGACTGTCCAATAATTGAAATTTATTTAGTCAGGAATGAATTTGAGAATCGAAAGAGAATGCCGCATTTTCCTGTTTTTAAATACAGACTTTATTTTGATGACGTCACATGGTTTAGGTTATTGTCATTTAGTGTCATGTGGTTTACTATATTGTCATGTAATGTCATATGATTTATGATATAACATTTTTGGTTACAAGGTTTATGATATTGTCATTTAGTGTCACATAGTTTGTGATATGGTCATTTAGTGTTGCATTGGTAATGATGTGGTTATTTAGTGCAACATGGTTTAGGTTATTGTCATTAAGTGTCATGTGGTTTAAGTTATGGTCATGTAGTGTCACATGATTTATGATATAACTCTTGGTTACAAGGTTATGATATTGTCATTTAGTGTCACATAGTTTATGATATGGTCATTAAGTGCAGCATGCTTTATATTATTTGTAAACCACATTTGATTTATGATCTGGTCATTTAGTGCAAATGTTTATGATATGGACATTTTAGTGTCACATGGTTTATGATATGGTGATTTAGTACAACATAGTTCATATAATTGTCATTTTGTGTCATGTGGTTTATAATATGGTCATTTAGTACCTCATGGTTTATGAAATGACATTTTGGAGTTACAAGGTTTATGATATGGTCATTAAGTGCTACATGCTTCATGATGTGGTCATTTAGAGCCGCATAGTTGATGATATGACTATTTGAGTCACATGGTTTATAATATGATCATTTTGTCTGACATGGTTCATGATATTGCCATTTTGAGTCACCCAGTTTATGACGTAATTTTCAGTCACATGGTTTATGATATGGTCTTTTTTGCCCCACATGGTTTTTTATCTATTAATTTTAGTCACATTTTTATTATGATTATTTATATTCATATGGATATTATTTAGTAATTTTGAGTCACATGGTGATTAAATGGCCATGGTATATCACATGGTTTTTATACGCCCGTCATATGACGGGACGTATTATGTTAAGGTGCTGTCCGTCCGGGCGGGCGGGTGGGCGGGCGGGCGTCTGTTAACAATTTGTATTCCGTTCAATAGAGACCACAAACATTTATGGATTCAAATGAAATTTGGTATACAGCTTTACCATGGTAATACCTTGTGCAAGTTCGAATTACAACTTTTTCGGATTATTTTTGGAGGAGTTATGCCCCTTTTTTAACTTAGAAATTTTGTATGTATGACCATGTGGTTTCCGATCATCAGAGCCTACAACTATTTATGGATTCAAATGAAATTTGGTATACTCATTTACGATGTTATTATCTGGTGCAAGTTCGAATTATAACTTTTTCAGATTATTTTTGGAGGAGTTATGCCCCTTTTTTAACTTAAAACACCTTTTTATCATACTGCACAGATCACGACAACAGTTCAAATTATAATTAAGCTTTATAGATATAAATTATTTCAGGTTGGTTAAAAAAAAGGTTCTCAAAACATTTCAGACAAAAAATGTATTTGTTTCCTAAAATCTTCCTGCATGCAATGCTTAACACATGAAAACACTGCCATGACCTAACATTATATTTTAAACTTCTTCCTTCCTGGAAATGAATATGAATTATATAGCAGTCTACCACTATCCATTTAGCAATATATTTTTACATACATATATCCTAGTTGTACTTATACTTCTCAGTAAGGAATGGAACAATCTAGAGGATTAGTGACGAATTCATTCGGAACATCCTCTGGATGTGAAATGATAAAGGCGACAACTTTCTCCTTTTTAGCAGCATATATTTGCATCTTGGGGACCTTGAAAACTCCTCGATAGATTTTGCTAAAAATTTCTGAGGTTATGGAGTCTAATGCGATCTAGCTATCTAACTTGGTGAAATTTTTGGGAAAAATCGGTATCATACTTAATTTTGGGGTCAAACATGCAAAAAATGAATTTTTCCAAAAAACAATTACGTTTAACGCACTCCTGTTCAATAACAGTTCATTGTACGAAAAAGTCGTCCATTGACCGAAAAATGTTTAAGATCTGACGGAAAAGACGGTATTTTTATATTTTTTCTATCTTTTACATAAAATCCACAATAACTGTTTAAAGTCGGCGCTATCATCCAAAAACAATTCAACGTACCGTTTTGAATTCGTACCCATATTAAAGTAACCAATTCTTTACCAAATTATTGGTAGGTTTGGCACTTATCCGTTAGGTCTGTGTCAAACTTTTGAGTGGCAAGTTCTGTGGATGAGCTCTACTGATAGAAATCCTCTAGATTGTTCCATTCTTTCCCGCGAAACCCCTAAAGGTGTTGCCACACTAGTAAATAGTACTACTCGATCAATATAACACGGGCGTATAATGCTACGCTCGGCGGTGCTCTTGTTTAATTATCATTTTGAGTCACATTGTTAAAACTATGTTCTTTGGGTCACATGGCTTTAACATAGTCATTTTGAGTGCACGATTTATGGTATGGTCAAATAGTACCATAACATATATGATAAAATCATTTTTCTCACATGGTTTATGATATGGTCATTTTAAGTCACATGGTTTATGATATGGCAAAATTCACATTCAATCAAACATTCATTTGTCTTTCATCTTTCGCGAATTTCAGTACTTTTTGTACTTTGATTTTTTCTTGATCTCAAGAGTGATCAGATACAAAGTGGTTTTAACATAAGTATAAATGGAAAATCTAGTGGGATATTTGGTATAGCCATCCATATTGAATGAAGTAAACAAATTGATGTTACTTATGCATCTATATTTAGTCCTTTCTAGGGATGGCACAATATATCGGTATACCGATATACCGATCGATGGGCTACTCCCGACGATAATTGATATAGATTTTTCAAATATTGATAAGTTACAAGAAAATCCAAAACTTCAGAAAAACAATAAAAAGATTGATTATTTAAAACAATGCCTTACTTTTTATCATTTATATTTATTCAAATGAGCTCCTCTTGTCATAACACAGTAACATACAAGGTAAGTAAGTCATCACGATGCGAAATCCTTCCTATACTTGAGCGCACCTTATTACAGTAATTATATGAGAGAGAAATTACATTAGAATACAGGTAGCACACAAAACATTTTGATGTCACGAGTTTAAGTGTGTTAGTTTTTAATTTAGTGGGGTTTAACATCCCAGTCAAGATAAAGGTGTACTGTGTGATTTTAGAAGTTGTAGCTGAATAAGTGTATTTTACACAAACCAGAGTTGCCACTCTGCTTTAAACAATAATTTCTAGGATATTTCGAAACGGCAAATTACCAAGGTAAATCAGAAATATGACGCTCAGTCTGCTTCACGAGGACATCACTTTACAAAGTTAGATATGATGTATCAAGATTTTTGTCGCTACAAATTATTTTTCAATATGTATCGATAGTTATAAAAAAAACGATAATCGATATATATTGAATTTCACCAGCGATAGCCAGCCCTAGTCCTGGCCATTTAAAAACTTTTAACTATGTTTTTTTAGGTTTTGCCAATTTATCTGAAGATGAGTCTCATTACTTTGATGCTGAGCGTGCTTTGAAACAGGTTTTACATCAGTTTTTACATTTACAAAAAGTTTGGCAAGATGTGTTACCACCTAATATTTATAAAAAGGCTATAGGTAAGTAATCTCTGCTACAAAATGATGCTGTAAAAACAATTAACAATTCTTATTGTTGTAATGTTGTTTAACATTGCATCAGCAATTTTAAGCTATTCAAGGCAAGAGAAAGGATATCAATCTATATGGGTTAATCTTGTTCATGTATGCATCAGGTGTGCAAGTTTGTATTATGGTCTATCATGTATTATTGCACACTCATGATGACTATTTGAAAAGATGGTAGCTCAGATTCAGTATGCCACGGACAAACATACCACTCTCTAAGTCTATTATCCTTGGCATGAGGTGAACCAGTCAAAACTCGGTCCTCCTAATGCTCATTGCCTGGCAAGAAAAAGCAATATCTCAAATTTTAAAGTCTTGCATATGACTTGGGTGGGTTCGAACACACAATCTCCTACTTTTAAGTTAACACTGAAAAATGCTTGTTATACAGCAAAACTACAAGAGTAGGTATTGTTAGTGGCATTGTCACCGTCATTAACAGTTAAGAGATGTCCATATGGGTTCAAACTCTTATGTTCCAAGGTACAGGGCACCATAATGAACCTTTACTGCATAAGTTCATTGAGAATGTGGCTAGAATTATCCCACAGAGGATTACCCCTTTGCATTCATAATCTGTGCTTGAGACCATAATATACTATTGGACCCTGAGGTCATTTGTGTGAAGTTCCAATTCATGAAATTCTTTTAAAGCATTATTGAGTTTTTAGCCAAGATACATAAAGTTGCTAAACCTTGACGTATTAAGGGACGACCTTTGACCTACTAAGATGACCTCAGGAGATATAATAATTATGGTTGTTTCACTGTAGCTGATTATATCTTAACTTTCGAGCACTTTGACATTACTCGTCTCGCTTACTCATGACTATTAAGCTTCATACCAACATCACAGATTTGTTTCAACTATTTTCATTTTCTGCAATATGCTTCAGATTTTACATCATACAAAGGTTGTTTTTAAAAGATAAAGATTAGTTCTTTAAAGAAAAAATTGTGTTTGTGTGTTTGCACTTGATATATCTTTTATTTAATTTCTTTTCTATCCTTTTTATTAGGAACTTTACTGAAGTCAGTTTTGACGGATATCGTGTCTGATATCGTGACCCTAGAAGACATTTCCTCTGATGATGCAAGAAAGCTGGCAAGTCTTCTCTTAATACTTCAAAACAAGGCCGGACTTCTTCTTACCACTGAGGCAGATGATGATGCAGTTGTCACAGTGGAACTTCAAAAGAATGTTCCAAAATGGCTGAGATTCAAAGAACTGATAACTGTGTTAAATGCCAGTTTACTTGAGATTAGTGATAGGTGGGCAGACGGTAAAGGACCGTTAGCCATGGCATTTACTGCCAATGAAGTCAAACAGTTGATCAGGGCTTTATTTCAGAATACTGATCGTAGGTCAGCAATACTTGCTAAAATAAGATGAGGCTGTGCCTTAAATAGAAATTGTTTTATCTAAGAAAGAGAGACATAGTCTTTGTGGTGTTATGTGTTATATAAGCATGTTTTTTATGATTTAAAAGGAAAAATACTATAAACTGAGAATTTTAAGCAACATCTTTAGTTTAGTGTGTTTAGAGGTCTTTTCTTTCTGTCTAAATACGAAATATGCTAAAAATATGTAATTGATTTGATGTGCATGCAAAAATTTGGTGCCCTAAAATGAAAAATGTACTTATTCCTTATGTGAAAAAGCAGAAGTGGCAGAATGTTTAAAGGTGTAAGCCTTCAAACTCAAAATCTCTCACCTCTGTAGTTTCAACCCTGGTAAACTAAACTCAAAATCTCTCACCTCTGTAGTTTCAACCCTGGTAAACTAAACTCAAAATCTCTCACTTCTGTAGTTTCAACCCTGGTAAACTAAACTCAAAATCTCTCACCTCTGTAGTTTCAACCCTGGTAAACTAAACTCAAAATCTCTCACCTCTGTAGTTTCAACCCTGGTAAACTGCTATTGAAAAAAGATCTTTCTTTGTCATAGGTACTTATTATTCAGTCTGTAAATGCCAAATGATAGACACGTAAAAAAAAGTTAATTATGTGTCTATAAATTGTATGATAAATTTTAGGGATGGAAATTCTTCTGGTCTTCCAATAAGGGTGGTCTTAAATGGCAAGTTTGACTAATGTGAAAATGTTAATTTTAATTCAGCACAAGGTATTTGAGTTTAGACAACATAAAATTTTGATAATGAAAATGAATTTATTAATATATACATTTGTCTGTAAACTCCCTTCATGATATAGTTTAAATTTTACTATATGATTTGAAAAAGTGCTACATATTTAAGTAAGTTATCCTCTCCCATTGTATATAAATTGTACTTGGTGCATTTTAAATTTTGAAAATCAAGCAAAATCTTACTTATTTCATGTTTCATGATGGTGTAAAATTGCCATGATAGATTTACCTCCCTTTACTAGTGTTTTGATTTCTCTTGAAAATAAATTTTAAGCATAAAACACTTCCACATGTGGTACTTTCATTTTCATCTTAAATGAATATCTAGTACTATGTTCTAATGCTAATGTTTTTGAAAATCTTATTTTACTATTAATAAATTGTGGATGGATTTTGCTCAATTTTGGCGGGAACATGTACCTGTACAAAGGTGATGTGTGACATATCCTTTAAGTGTACGTGAAAAGTCAAGATCACATGAAACATGCATCTGGCACTGAGAAACTGTTCCGATTTAAATTAGCTATAGATGATATTTTCATCACAATGTTCAAGAAGTATACAAGTTTTATTAAATAACATGCATGTTAAGCTTGGAGTATCTCTTGGTATTTTTATCACCAGATTGTTTACATTAATTGTTGGAGATAAATCTATAAGCTTGTCTTGTTAATGCTGCTTGTTATATGTATAAAGTAAGACTAAAAAAAGATATATACATGTATATATGTAACTCATCAGGTATAAAGTTAGGCTTGTTACCATGTTTATGTTGGAAATGGTAAAGGAGAAATAAAAATATTTATTACTGAATTTTTATTTTTTTTTTTTATTATATATATATATATATATATATATATATATATATATATATATATATATATAGATAGATAGATAGATAGATAGATAGATAGATAGATAGATAAAGATAGATGAAATGATTTTTTATCATATATAATATACATATATATTAAATCTGTAAGGTGACTAGAAGTAGAAATAAGCTACACTGTTTTTGTGTCGCCTGACTAGGCAACATATAGGTATTACTCTCGTCGGTGGCGTCTGGGTCTACGGCATCCAGATTTCCTTGTCCGGAGCATAACATTGGTGTTGAACATTCAAATGACTCCAAACTTGGTGTGCATGTTTCTGGCAATGACTCGAAGTGCAGTGCACAAGAACCGCAACTCTATCTTTTTCCGTTTTTGAATTATCTCCCTTTGATTGAATTTATAGAGCATTTCTTGTTCGGA